>PYAF01005798.1:123521-135621 GCA_007407185.1 Glycine tomentella
ATAAATATAAAAAATACTTAAGAAATATGTTTAATATATTATATAAAATAAGTATGATAAATTAATTTCACAAAATTTAAATTTAAAAGAAAAAAGATTAAAATAACAAATTTCATCCTTTAAAAAAGTGGAGTTTAAGTAATTTATTTGAGAATACAAATAATTTAGATTAATAAATAAATTTAATGTAAAAAATTTAAAAATAAACATATGTAACTAAAATTTGAATAAAAAGTTAAAATTAAAATTAGTTTAAACGGTCTTTAGAAAAATAAAAGGGATATTTTCGGCTACATACTCATATTTTAAAGAAAAAATATAATAACAATTAATGTTACCTTAAAAATGATAATTTCTAATCAATTTATTATTTGAAATTATATTTTTATATATACTTTTAATATATTCTTACAAATTTTATATAACATTTTAAAGGTGAATACAGAACAATGATATTATCAAGATTTTAGAAAAGTGTACACGTAGACCCACAAAATATTTATTTACTTTTAAAAAGTAGGTAGACTAGAAGTGCTAAATATATTATATTAAAATTAAAATGATGGTATGAAAATTCAACTTGATTTAATTTTCTGTTTTCAACTTTTTATCACTCATATTTTTCCTTACACTTTTATATATTTTCCCTGTCAATTATCTTAAATTCATTTTTATAAAATAATTTTAAAACTAAAACTAAAAACTACAATCAATCATGTCCTATTATTTTTCTTTACGTGAACCATAAATATATTTCAGTTGATACACATGATCATTATTACAGTAATATATTTTAACAAAAATCTTTTCTTTTTATTTATTAGACTTTGTACAGTAAAGATGTTCTTGTAAAATTGGACTTGAATTTTTCAAACATGGTCTTGAATTTAAATTTTTGAACGAAAAAATATGATTGAAATAAAAAATTTCACGCAAAAAAAGTCAAGTTCTTGATACTAATGATAATAATAATAAATTTTAGACTTTGTTGGTAGAACTAGAGTTTTAAAACTTGGATCCACTCGACTGAATTGATCTGCATCTTGATTGGTTATATTTTTTTTATCTAGATTGACTTGATGGGATTTGTTGTTGAATCATTGACTAGTTGGTTCGGTCTAGGTCACTTGTTTTTTTTTTGTTTTATTTTAGTTATTTTTTTTTGTGATTTTGAGTTAAAATGATCTTTCCATTCATTGTTGAATATTTTTTGTAGTCGCAATTGCATTTTTTGTTGAGTTAAATTAATTTAAAAATGACCACAATTGTAGTTGAGTTACAAGTAAAATTGTAATCCCAAATCATTTTTTAAAAATGTGGTTTGAAACTTTAAATTGATTTTTTATATTTTATAATCTATATTGATGTAATATGATCATATTTTATTTTAGTGTGAATATTCATTAATGTCTTTGATACTAGATATTAGACATTATAGTCATTTTTTTAACTTGTGCTGTTTATATTTTATTTGTGTTTTTTAATATTTTTGAATTTTAATGTAAAAAAAAAAGATTTTAAAATAAGTATAAAATGGTTATTCTTTTTATTATAGATCGGATCGGTTAATTAATTACCCATCAATTTAACTACTAATCCAATGACACAAACCAAATCAATAATCGGTTGGATTTTTAAAATTATGAGTAGAAATAAAACAACTCCTTTCTTAACTCTAATATAAAAAGAAAGAAGAGAAGTATTTCGACTTTCGAGACTAAATGGGTGAAATCTGTACAACGTTTTTTTTTTATACATAAAAAAATTCAAAGAGAAAGAAAAAGGTAATATAAACAACATCATTAACAGTTTTTTGTTTTTTCTAAGCAAAACCTCAATAACAGCAACTACTTCACGCAGAAATTGCTTTGCCTTTCCACTTAGTTCATTCAGCAGCAAGACATTATTCTCTCTCTCAATATCCACTGTCGTTATACAATTCCATCCCTCTCCTTCATTCTTAAAAATTCTTTTGCTTTTTCCTCTTTTTCTTTTTCTACTTTTTCAAGTTTAAGATTTTTCTCTCTCTTCCTCTGCAACCCATTTTTTTTTTTCCAAAAAAATTCGATTGCTAATGTAACGTGTTTGTTCCATGCTTGTGTTTCGTGCTTTGTCGAAACTTTGAAGGGCACTGTTGCTAAGGATGTTATATGGGCCATTTGGATCAGACCCAGATTCTGTTTCTGTCTGATCCAACTATATTTTCAACAGAAATTTTCATATAAGGAGGACGAGAAGGTAACTGTTTGTTGTACTATTCATGTTGTTGCTGAATAGACAGGTCAAAGTTGTCAGCTACTTTGAAACAAATATATAATTTTTTTTTGTATCAATTAATAAGTTTAGGACTATTTTTTCTGTTTTGTTTCTTACATGTTCTTTTTGGATTCTTTACATGCTTTAAGGTACTTTGGTTTTGTATGTTGTAAGAGGGAAATTATGTGCAGTTTGTTTTATTGGGAATTTTGGTGCAATTTTGAACTTGGGATGTGTTTGTATTTCCAGATTTTTCCTCAATTGAAGCAGGGTGGATGCTTCTGCTTGTGGCTTCTCCCAATTGGAATGGCTTGTTAATAAGTTTAGGAAAGATCAGTGTTTTTTTATGGGAAGGATAGAAGTGGAGTTCTAGGGTTTTTGTTTCTCTTGGCTGTCATTTTTGCTTGAGTTCAAATTATTCCACTTGGGAATTGGGATATTTTGCAACTAGAGATTGTTGTTTTGTTTGATTTAAATGGCTTTAGCCAAGTAGTGTGCTCTGGAAGTGAAGTGCATGACAAGGATTTTTGTGTTGCACCGATTTTAAGTCATGATCAAACAGATATTAAATAGGCTCCAACGGAAACCCTCCAAATCAGTGGAAAATCATGAAGGAGGGGGAGCGATAACATCCCCTTCAACTACTTCTGCCAGTTTAAGAAGCAGTGATTTAGCACGTTTCCATTATGGAAACTCAACCGCTTCACCTCTTTCAGGCCTTAATTCTAATTCATTTCCTGGACTAAATCATAGTGACAAGTTTCCCCATGCTGTGAATTCAAAGCTTAATGGGAGTTTGGCAGCTTGCTCGTATGAAGCCTTGCCAAGTTTTAAAGATGTTCCAAATTCAGAGAAGCAGAACTTGTTTATAAGAAAGGTGCAAATGTGTTGTGTTGTGTTTGACTTCACTGACCCTACAAAGAAGCTCAAAGAGAAGGACATTAAGCGGCAAACATTAGTCGAACTTGTGGATTATGTTTCTTCTGCTAATAGCAAGTTTACAGAAATGATGATGCAAGAAATTGTTAAAATGGTATCTGTAAATTTGTTCCGGACGTGGACCTCTCCCCTCCGTGAAAACAAAGTTCTAGAAGCCTTTGATGTGGAAGATGAAGAACCTTTGATGGACCCTGCATGGCCTCACTTGCAAATTGTATATGAATTCCTTCTAAGGTTTGTCGCATCACCCGAGACTGATGCAAAATTAGCAAAAAGATATGTTGATCATTCATTTGTTCTCAAACTATTAGACCTATTTGATTCAGAGGATCCCAGGGAGCGGGATTACCTAAAGACAGTTCTTCATCGTATATATGGGAAATTTATGGTGCACCGACCCTTCATTAGGAAAGCAATCAACAATATATTTTATCGGTTCATTTTTGAAACTGAGAAACACAATGGGATTGCAGAGCTTTTAGAAATTTTGGGGAGTATAATCAATGGATTTGCTTTGCCACTGAAAGAAGAACACAAATTATTTCTTGTGCGAGTGCTCATTCCTCTTCATAAACCAAAATGCATACCAATTTACCATCAGCAGTTATCATACTGCATCACCCAATTTGTGGAAAAGGACTGCAAGCTTGCTGATACTATTATCCAGGGATTACTAAAATATTGGCCTATTACAAACAGTTCCAAGGAGGTTATGTTTCTAGGTGAGCTGGAGGAAATCTTAGAAGTAACTCAACCTGCAGAGTTTCAACGTTGTATGGTACCATTGTTCCACCAAATAAGTCGTTGTTTGAGCAGTTCACATTTCCAGGTTTGATAACTTTTACTAATTTTCAGTAGTTTCTACTTTCTCTTGTTATCATATATACAATGTCTCAACTGCTCAAGAAAGAAAGAAAAGAAAGTTTAGCTGTTGGGGCTTATTTTTCACTTGGGGTGATGAAATTTGGTGCAGAAAGTTACTTTCCATGTTCATGGGTTTAGACATAACAGATTTGCCTAAGTCAATAAACTAGAATGTCTTTGATGGTAATCTGACATTTGGGGTTAATATGACTTTTACACGGAGCAGTAGTAGAATATTATTTTGTAGTTTCTTAAATTGTTGTTTAGAGATACTCTCGCTTTTAATTGATAAAATGACCTTTAACTTTCATTTCTAAGAAGTTTACTTTCAAAATTGATGGAGGATGTTGGTAATTTGGACTTTCTTATGGTGTTTTGAATGTTTCTTAGACTCAAGAGATTGCACAACAAATAGCACAATTGTATAGATAACAATTATGGAATTATATCAGAATTTAAGAGTACAGAATTGCTAATGCAGGCCAATGTACTAATAAGGAGTTTCCTCCTTCAACACTGCAGAAACAATGAAACACATACTCCCCCTCACTGATCTATTTTCCAACTATATCTATATTCCTCCGATAACTGTCACATCGAAAATAACTGCCTATTTCTTCTAATGCTGAACAATAACTGCCACATATTAACTGCCTATTAATACCAAACAATAACTGCGACATGTAAAACCATAGCTGTCTCATACATAAATTGTAACTGCTTTTTGTTCTCCCTGAAATAAACCTTCAATGGCCTATCAGTTTCAGGTCCTACTCATAGTTGTTCATTTTTAACTTTACTGGTAGGTTTCTAGAATGCTTGAACACAGATTTTGGTGAAAGATCCATGGTCTGTTATTGCTATGACTATACTTTGTCCTTACAATGCCATATTTGTGGTCATTTAGATTTTCTGTTAGTCAGAATTAATGCAAGATTTATAGTGTGGGGGTCAGGTATTCACCTAGTTTGCCCTTTAAATTTAGCATTTGACTCTTGAAAATGCAATGCTCATTAAAATTTTATGGTTTAGACTGCAGATAATATGCTGCTATATATTTCTGCCTTTAGGGATTCTCACTTAGAGAAAAGTACCCTATATATTTTGTGCATTCACCAACTTTATTGCAAGCTTCGTAGATATTAAGTAGTTGACTTAATGGTTAGTGACATAGTGCATATTCCTTATAAGGTTATGCTAGGTAGAATTGTTCCATTTGGTGTCTATCTTGGATAATGTGTTGTTGTGAGCTAGTGATGATTGAATTCATCGAAGATATAGACATTTGAGAGTAATGATAAGTTATGAGAAAAAATTGATAGTTTACATCTCTTTATCTTTTTCTCTCCAAATTATAAGGCCTACAGTTTAGGAGGATTATTTATGAGTGATTTTCTTATCCAATGGATTAACTATCCAAACTGTTAATCTCATTACAAGCCTGAGAAATTGGTTTGCAGGCTGAACTTCAAATTAATCTTATGCACAAGGGATGTTCATACCGTCAATGTAATACAGTGTCAATTATTTTAGCAAGATGCTGGATATTATCCCTTCGTGACATTGGAGTATTAGATTCCTGTGTTGACTTCTAATGGGTAACTTCTGTTGACTTCTAATAGTAATTCAGGTTATTAGCTATAAGTTCATCATGGGATGTGAGTGAAGTGGTGGTGCCTTGACGACATTAATTGCCTATTTGTTTTGGTAGTAACTGTGGTGTTCACTTGGATTCTATTATGGTCTGGTTATAAGGACCTTGAATATTAGAGATGTTGTGTTTGGAAGAGATAGCACTTTTCAGTGAAGTGTACAGTGTTTTTAATTTTTGTGGAGTATATAAATATTTAAATTAAGGGGTGACCATTGTCACAATGATAGGGTTGCTGCCTCTTGAGTTCTAGTTGCAGGACATAATCTTTTCGCTTAGGGAGGGTTAGGCCATGTACATTTGATCCCTAAACAGAAAGGTGAAGCTATTGTTTATGGAATGTACCGTGGATACTTTGATTACATTGATGTTAAGTGGTTTTAGTAGCAACGTAAGGTGGTAATGGCAGTGAGATGATGTTTATGAAAGGTCATTTTGGTGTTCTTGGAGTATATACAGCAAAATCTCTGGTGTTCTATTATATTTTTCTAGTAAAGGGTCTTTAGTTATAAGTTTTTAGGGAGGTTTCAAATGTAATCATTCAATCATACTCATTTTGCTCTGCATGATCATACGTAGTTTGTGGAGTCAAAATATACAATAGAAACTTATTTCAAGTTTATAATAATTCTCTAACTCCAAGACATCTATTGAAAATACAACCTATGTGCTCTATACGTATCCCATTGAGGCAACTTTTTCTTGCTAATTGCTGATGCTTTGTGCCTTTGTTGTTATCTTATAAAATATGTATTCTTTCTAAAGTGGGTATTTCCTCAGCTTTCTGTTTCAGTGCATGAAAAATTTGTAAATGTTGTTGACTTCTTTATGACAGTGCAGGCTATCATTCAAAATTCCCAAATTGCAAGGGAAGATGCTACTTCCGCCAAACAAATGATATACTAACTATCATGTATATGTATAAATTTAAAATTATATAAAAGGAAAAACAATCATGCTGAGCAATGTCTACTTGACAAGCAATTTTAACTTATTATTAAAAATATGTACTCCTTTCTTTTGACCTTATTCTTTTCTCAACTTGGTATAAAAAGCTTAAGTAAGAACTCATTGCAACAAAGAATGTTTAATTAAAAGCAGTGTTGTTAAATGGCGGCGCTGTGGGCTCCATGGTGGAATGGCATGGCTGATTTTTTGCCAACCGCCATAGGCAATTTATGAAGGGAGGCCCACTATAGCAGTTTCATAGGCCGCAATAGCATGTTTATATGGCGGAACTTGGGCTTTCCGCCATGTTCC
Organism: Glycine tomentella; assembly: GCA_007407185.1. Classification (NCBI taxonomy): domain Eukaryota; kingdom Viridiplantae; phylum Streptophyta; class Magnoliopsida; order Fabales; family Fabaceae; genus Glycine; species Glycine tomentella. Next base: position 130,492 of record PYAF01005798.1, read on the forward strand.
ACTATCTGCCATTGATAACATTGGTTCTAAGCCATTAGTGTTTTCTTCATTGATAGGATAAAATGCACTGAACCTCCCACTATTTTGGGGCCCTGGCAAATGGATCCCTGAATATTTGATTTTGGTTATCAAATTTCCCCTAAAATTTAATTGACATCTCCATAGTTATTTTGTATACTTGCTGAATGGTCAGTTCTGAAAATTTTGATTTCTAACACAATTTTTTTGGAATGATCACTGAATAAGTGGCTTAAAAATTCAGGGTTTGAGAAGTGAATGAATAGAAGCTGCTATTGGTGCGTTTGCATAAGTTGAGATGTTAATTGCTGAAATATTGAAGTCTATAGATTTTTTCATTATTAAAAATATTTATAAGCCCTTGCTGAGATACCGAGCAAAGGTTAAATTCCCAATGTGCCCACTCTATTTTTATAGAGTTGGCATTCTACATTCACAGTAAGCTTTTATAATTTTGACTCCCATTGTGATTAGAGCATTACACGGCTTTGTGGTTACATTTATGGTTACTATGGTCAGTGCTCTAGTGTCCATATTATTGCTAACTCAGATAATTGCCTCTTTATTTGCAGGTAGCAGAGAGGGCTTTGTTCTTATGGAACAATGATCACATTGAGAACCTAATCAAGCAGAACCGCAAAATTATTCTTCCTATTGTATTGCCTGCTCTAGAGAAAAATGCTCGAAACCACTGGAATCAGGCAGTCCAAAGTTTGACAATAAATGTACGCAAGATCTTTGCTGATACCGATCCTGAACTCTTCGAGGAGTGCCTGCGCAAGTTCAAAGAAGATGAAGCACAAGAGAAAGCTTTGAAGTCGAAGCGAGAGGCTACATGGAAGCGCTTAGAAGAGATTGCAGTCATGAAAGCTGCAAGCAATGAACCGGTTCTTGTTTCTCCCAGAACGGCGTCACACACAACTTCTTCTGGCTAGGCAATTGTGCTCAGTTGAAGCAATCCTTAATTTTTTGGCATTACAGGGACCAAAAAGCATGAAGGTACAAAAGGTTTTGTTTGTTCCCTTGGCCACATGATAGAGTCACAATGCAATGGGGTGCAATGTGGCTGTGTCATGGTTTTGCAAGTGCATGCATAGAATGTATATATTGAATTGGATAGAAATAAATGGGTGCCTCAGATAAAGAGTCAAGACACAGTTTGTTGGGAAAATTTGCTTTGTAAAGCTGGCGCCTGCAGTTTGATGTAATTAAATTCCTGAGTATATTTAACTTTGGAATCTTTTTACCCTTTTTATTTCATACACATTCCACCATCTATTTAGGGATTATGAATTTATTATGTTGTTAAGCAAATTTACATACTCTCTAGAATAAAGACTTAAAATATATTTTTTACATCTAATAAATATTTGATCTGTGTTTATTCTCTAATAAATATTTGTTTTGCGTTGAGTTCCTAATAAAATAATACTTTTATTTTTGGTCCTCGATATTTTGTTTTAGTCCATGATATTAGCATATTTTGTGTTTGTTCCTTAATAAATTAACTAATTTTGTTTTAATCCCAACTAATAACAAATGGAAAAATTTATTAGAGATTAAATCTAAAATTCGCTAATTTATCGAGGACTAAAAATAAGTGCTTAGGATCGAAAACAAAATTATTTATTAAGAATTCAACGTAAAATAACAATTTATTAAGAAACAGACCTAAAAATTAAATATTTATTAGGGATTTCCCTACCCTAGAATATGGGCCGAAAACTCTCAAGTGAAGTTAAGGGTTTCTCTATGCCAAGCGACCCTGATGGAATTGAATGTAAATTCAGGTTAGTATTTAGGGTTGTGCTTCATACATCATAAGCTTTTCTAATACATCATTAGTGTAATAGTTAATTTCCGCAAATACCTTTGTGTATTAGGTTTATTATTTTAAATTCATTTGTTTTGTTTTCTTTTGTACTGCTTCGTGTTCTACTTCTTACGGGTTTTTTCATCGCTTTCGTTCTCCGACGCACCGTCAGGGTTCGTGGTCACATTGGTTGGCGTTCGTGGTGGTTGTCTTCTCTGTTTCGTGGCTGGCCTAGTGAGGTGACTTGTTTTTTGTTTCGTCGTATTGATTGGTCTGTAAAACAAAATGGGTGAGAGGATATGGATTCGATAATTCGTAAGAAGGAATAGGACATTGTCAATCCATATGAGGCATACGGATTGTGTAATCATTAAGCATCATACAGATTGACCAATCCGTATGAAGTTTATGGATTACACAATCCGTAAGCCTCATACGAATTACACAATCTGTATGTGTATTTTTTATTTTTTAAATACTTTTCAAATAAATAAATAAAAAATAATTAAGTAATATATATAAAAATATATATTAGAATGTAAAAATTTATCATGTATTGATTTACATTTTTTACGTCCATAAATCAACTTAGGAATGTTTATTGACATGAATTTTTAGACATTTTGGATTAAGAATTTTCCTTATCGTTTATAAACAATTTGTATAGTATGATTTGTTGTATTACATGAATCGAATACCCATTATAGCTTGGTTTGGTTAGAACTCTAGTTGTAAGATATGTATGTATGTCAATCAAAGTTGTTGAACCTGTTTATAATAAGGAACCTATGTATGATTTGGAATGGTTGAGTGTTGTTGTTGCTCTGGTTTGGTTTGAACTCATAGAGTAACATGTAAACAAATATTGTATAGAATATGATTAAGACTAGAGGATTGCGTCGAGCTCTTGGAAGAGTTGTCGATCGAACATTGGATAGAAATGTTAGAGGTAAGGAAGATGAAGCCCTTGAGCGGCGTAGGCCGACGACATCCGTTCGTAGACAAAGGACAGGTATTGATGTTCCTACGGATCCTCCTGTTTAGGAACCACATGTGGAGACTGATATTCCTGCGACGAAGGATATAGGTATTGAGTTAGAACTTTTCCAGGAGGGTCGGAAGACTGTTCCGTGTTGACTGAGTATGCTGATCATGTGGTTCTTAGGGTCTGGGCAGGAGAGGTATTAATATGACGAATTACATACAAAATAAGTATTATTATTGATGATAATAATTGTAAAATGATATAATCTTTATTGTAAAAACATCCTGAGTTAAAGTTGGCTTCCCACGGACGTAAAGTGGTTACATTTGAGAAGCCAGCAACTGAAATTGAAGGCTTAGTGGCTGCTACAGGCCTAGGTCCTTTGATTGCTTGCTCAGTGGAGACTGGAGACAGGGGATTGCTATATGCTTTTGTGGAGAGATGGCACCTTGAAACTAGCAGTTTCCATCTACTTGTGGGGGAACTGACGCTGACATTGGATGACGTGGCATTGCTCTTGCATATCCCTATTATGGGAGTGTTTCATGTTGGAGTTTTTGTTTAAACTCCATGGGTTATGAATAAGAGGCGGTTAACAATTCAAAATAATAACTACTCCTAACCGCTCTTGGGAAAGGTTAGAAAAATAACTACTCCCAACCGCTCTGATAACCAACGGTTACGATGGATCATTGCTAAGATTCGCGATGGTTTACCGACAACTCTTCACCAGGGTTGTTTGTTGTCTATAAATAGACACAGAGGCAGTCAGAAAAATAGGAAGTAGAAAAACTGATACAGTTTTGATAGTTAATTTTTTTCTGATATCTCGCTTAGATACTAGTGCATATTCATATCACATAACTCTGTGGTTCCTCAAGCATTAGCTTTGTTCGTTTGGGTTGTTGATTTGAAGTGCCATCAATCTTTAGATGTTGATCCGTTCTATCCTGGGAGACAATTGTTCATCAACCTTTGACATCAATTGGAGGGAATAAACTGTCTTAAGGAGACAACATTGTTGGGCTCGGATCCTTTCATCTCTTTGCATCTGTGTCTGATTCATACTTATCATACAAGTTTTATTTAAATTGGTTTTTGTACAGTTGTAGTAGATTATATTGTTCATCTTGACAACTCAGATTCTGACCCTTGTGCAATTGGATATATTCCAATTTTAAATTAACTAATAGTTCCAACAATCTTAAGACAATTTGCTTTGAATCTGGGTTCAGTATATTTTATCTTTGTGAATTATATACTGTTGTCTACTTTATGTACTTTGAACGATTAATCTGTGTGATTAATCAGTGTTTCTGTTTGATCTGTGTGATTAATCAGTGTTTCTGTACTTTTCAAAATTACCTTTTTCTTTTGTTGATAGATCAACTGAATTGTTAGATTTAATACATACTGATATATGTGATATGAAATATGTACCATCTAGGGGTAGTAAAAAAAATATTTTATTACTTTTATTGATGATTGTAGTAGATATTGTTATGTCTATTTACTTAATAGTAAGGATGAAGCACTTGTGGCTTTTAGACAATATAAAAATGAAGTTGAAAATCAACTTAACAAGAAAATTAAGGCTATAAGGAGCGATCGTAGGGGAGAATATGATGGCCCCTTCGAGGAATTCTGTATAGAATCTGGGGTTATACATCAGACGACTGCTCCTTATGCACCGCAATCAAATGGGATTGCAGAAAGGAAAAATTGGACATTAAAAGAAATAATGAACGCTATGTTAATCACGTCCGATTTACCACAGAACTTGTGGGAGGAAGCCATTTTGACGGCAAACTATATTATTAATAGAGTTCCTCACAAGAAGACAAAGAGCATACCATACGAAGTATGGAAAGGAAAGCAACCATCCTTGAAATACTTGAAAGTGTGGGGGTGCTTGGCTAAGAATGTTTTGTATAACGGCAAGTCTAGAGATATACGTCGTAGACATAATACCGTTAGACAACTACTCTCTAATGGAATCATCTCAATAGACTATGTGAGGTCTAAAGAGAACATAGCGGATCCATTAACTAAAGGGATTCCTAGAGAGTTAGTTGAAAATTTGTCGAAAGGAATGGGTTTAAGGCCTATCAATTATTGATCATCGCGGTAACTCTACCTTGATGAGTGGAGATCCCACGAACTAGGTTCAAAGAGACAACTAAGTCATGATCGACTGTTAAACACTGTGGAGTTTTTAAACTCATACTCATTCCTATGACAATACAGTGTATATGAGGGTAAGCATAATGGCTTTTAATGGTTTCTTAATCTGATGTGTTCAGATGATGTATGT
>PYAF01005798.1:149516-170459 GCA_007407185.1 Glycine tomentella
AGCAAACTGAGATTACTGAATCAATCAAAATCAGAATCATTAAGCATGACCCTAATTCGAAAAATACAGAACAGAAACCCCAACAAGGAAGAACCAAGCAGAAACGAAATTCAAAAACAGAGAACCTCCATTAAAGGGTTGCAATCTGTCCTAGGGTCCAACCCTAGGATTTAGCCTTCCATTAATTCGAAATTGACAATAGAAACGTAAATTGAAACGAAACTGAACATTATGAAAACCTAAATACTGGAAACGAAAATAGCAACAGTAAATTAAAACGAAATAAGCAGAAAACGAAACAAGATTAGGAGATGAATCAGAAACGAAAACAGGCACTGAAATTAAAACGCAACTATAAATTAAACAGAAAACGAAAACCCTAAAAACTGAGAGAGAGAGCAGAAAACGAAATTGCTAAAAACCCTAAACGAAAACAAAATGAAAAATAAATGTTGGCTGGTGCCTCTAATTGGGCACAGTATTCGAAATATATAGAGTGACTGACCTAAACGAAAATTGGGCTTTTCCTAACAGTTTTGGCCCAAAAACGAAAATAAAAATAAAACGAAAATAAAATGCTGATGCCACATCCCAATCTTCAAGTCCAAAAATTAATTCCAAGCCCATTTAATTATTAATCTGCCCTGAAAAATTAAATTGGAATAATTAAACTTAAAATAATCCAAATTAATTAAAATCTGAATTATCGGTCCAATTAAGTCCTAAATGAGAAACAATGCAAAATATAAACGATTAAGCACAAGTTAGGGATTAAAATGAGTACAGAAAGATGAGTAAATAGTGATAAATAGTGATTCATCAATTACCTATCGGATTAATCGATTATTTGGCCTTTGATTGAAAATAAATTGTTTTGTTAAAGGTTTTAATCAATTACTTACTTAGTGTAATCGATTACATAGTTAAAAGATTATTTTAAGCCTTGCTGTAATAATCGATTATCATTATCGGTAATCGATTACATAGTTCATTTGGTAAATGATTGTTTTCTGGTTTAATCGATTACCAAAATTCGTAATCGATTACATAGTTAATTTTGTGAAATATAGCTTTCTGTCTTAATCGATTACAGCTCGGTTTAATTGATTATTTTGCTCGTTGCTGAAACCTAGAAAGTTACTTTAACATTTTAATCGATTATGTGATAATTTAATCGATTACATAAGAATTTTAGTTGATTATTAGGCGTGTTTAATAGATTGCAGTTAGTTACAAATTCTGTTATAAATAAGATTGAAGGCTTGCTTGTTTTACAACTTGAGCACTTCGTATTTCTGAGTATACACAAGCCTTCTAAGCCTTTCAAAGTGATTTTATCAGTGTTATTACTTCTTGCATCATTCAAAACATCAATGGGTCTTTGAATGAATCTTGAGCAAGAACTTTTCAAGGTTAAGGAAAAGCATGATCTGATTTAGTTTGCTATTCAACCTGACTTGGTAATTCATGTGCATTACATTCATTGGATCATCAGGTTGTCTCTCTCCTTAATCTTTGTGTGTAAATTTGGTTTTGAATTCTTGTTGTAATTGGATATTGTAAAGTGGGTTCTTCTTGCTTGGTTCTAGAGAAGGGTTCTCTAGCTCAAGAACATAATAGTGTTCTCTAGTTCTTGCTCCTTAGAATTCTAATAGGGTTTTAGATTTCTATTCTTTATCTAGTGTTGATGAAGGGGAGGGTTTTGTAAGAGCTTGTAAAATAACAGAAATTTATAATAGTGGAACTCTAATCTAGTGTTGATTAGAAGAAACTGGATGTAGCTTCTGTGTGAAGTGAACCAGTATAAATTGCTTGTGTCTTTAATTCTATTTCTCTATTACTCATCTTGTTCATTGGTCATTGATTCATATCCATTGTCAAACAAGTTTTGTTTTGATCTATTGATTTCTTGGGACTGAGTTATTTGATTGAGTAAAAAGATTTGTTGGTTTTGAAAGTGATAAAGATCCTGAATTTTGATTTGAATTAATTTTAAAAGACCAAGGTATTAACCAATTCACCCCCCTCTTGGTTATTGTGAGTATTCTTATTATTTTCAATTGGCATCAAGAGCTGATTCTTGAGAGTTATTCAAGATCATTATCTTTTCTTCAAAAAGAAAAATGAATACCTCACAAATTACCTTTAAAGAAGGTGCTTCTCTCAATTGTCCTCCAATGTTTGAAGGGGAGCACTTTAGTTTTTGGAAAAATAGAATGAAAATCTTTATTCAATCAAATGACCCAGGTGCTTGGAATGTTATAGAAAAGGGTCCTTTGATTCTTATTAAAACTGTTGGCAATGAAATGATTCTCAAAGAATAGGATGAAATGACTGATGCTGAAAAGAGAGTTGTCCAATATGATTTTAAAGCTAAAAATATGATCACCTCTGCACTTTCTTCTGATGAATTTTTTAGAACAGTGAGATGCACAAGTGCAAAAGAAATGTGGGAGATGCTGGAAATAACTCATAAAGGCACTGAAGAAGTTAGAAGATCAAGAAAGCATGTCTTAACCCATGAGTATGAGATGTTCAAAATGAACACCACAGAACGCATTTTTCAATTACAAACAAAATTCACTCATATAGTCAATCATCTACTGGGTCTTGGGAAGATCTTTGATACTGAAGAATTAAACATCAAGATCTCGAAATATCTTACAAGGCCTTGACAACCAAAGCTGACAACAATCAAGGAATCTAAAGATCTATCAAAGATGTCCATGGCTGTACTATTTGGTAAGTTACTTGAATATGAGCTTGAGATGTCTTAACTAACTTGTGCTGAAGATGCAAAAAAGAAAAATAAAAGTATTGCATTAAAAGCTGCATCATCAAAGTCAGAAAAAGTGGAAGATTCAAGTGAAGAGGATGAAGAGGACAACATGAACTTGGTTGTCAAGAAGTTCAGCAAGTTCTTGAGGAAAAACAAGAACAAAAAGTTCACAAAGCACAACAAAATCAACAACTACAACAAACAGCAACAACAAAAGGATTGACAACAAATTTACTTGCTTTGAATGTGAAAAACCTGGCCACATCAAATCAGAATGCTCAATCTTTTTGAACAAACAACAAGGTGACAACAAGGTGAAGAAGGAAGGAAAATCCAAAAGAGCCTACATAGCTTGAAAAGATAATGAGTCAACAGCATCAAAATCTTCAACTGAAGATGAAGAAGTAAACATGTGTCTCACCTCCACAATCAATGAAGAAGATGATGATCTATCAATTGTGGAGATGAGGTAAATTTTGAACTTGAACAAACTATTAATGTTTTCCAAAAAATGCATGAAGAAGCCCAAAAGCTTGCAAAATCCAATAACAAGATCAAAGGAAATCTTAGATGGCATGTTGCAAAAATTACTGAATTGCAAACTGAAATTTGCAACTTGAAAGAAGAAAATGAAAAACTTGTTTCAAGTTACAAAATGAATGGATGTGTATGTGCTTCTTATTCTACTAATGTTGACAAATATAACTTGCTGCAAAAGGATTTTGATGATTACAAAAGAAGTTAAAGAGAAAAATACATGTTACTCCTATCTAAGAATAGTGATTTAATTGATCTTTTGAGAAATCTTTACAAAGGTAAATGCAACTTGGCTGAAATGTTAAGTGGGCAAAAGTATGTTGGAGATACTTCTGGTTTGGGGTACAAACAAGGATTAAAATCTTTTGGAAAAACAGTATTTGTGCCTCCAAAATAGAAGAATCAAAAGAAGTTCAAAAACTCAAAGATTAATCAAAATGCTTTCTTGAGAAAATCATCAAAATCTGTAACATGCAACTATTGTATGGAAAAAGGACATACATCTTACAAATGCTATGCTAGGAGATTCTATGTGCCTAATGGAAATTGCATTTGGGTTCAAAAGAAAAAGAAAACTGCTAACCCCTATGGACCCAATCTCAATTGGGTACCTTCCTTTATAAATTGATTTGATTTTTGCAGGTATGTCTAAGAGCTAGATCCTCATTATGGTACCTTGATAGTGGATGCTCTAGACATATGGCGGGTGACAAGTCTATGCTTATAAATCTAACTCTTAAAGATGGAGGATTTGTCACTTATGGAGATAATAACAAAGAAAAGATCATTGGAGAAGGCAACATAGGAGATGGCTTCAAAACCAAAATCAGAAATGTTCTCTATGTGGAAGGATTGAAGCATAATCTCTTAAGCATAAGTCAACTCTGTGATAAAGGATTCAAAGTCTCATTCAACGAGAATTGCTGCATGATTTGTGATGGGCAAAATGGTGAAGTGATTCACATAGGTAAAAGGAAAGGTAACATTTATTTACTTTCAATTGATCATGCATTCTTTCACAACACTTCATGTCTAATAAGCAAGGTTGATGAATCTTGGTTGTGACATAGAAGGGCAAGTCACATTTACATGCATCCTATGAACAAGCTAATTAAAAAAGATTTAGTAATTGGTTTGCCCAAACTCAAGTTTGAAAAGGACAAACTTTGTGATGCTTGTCAAAAGGGGAAACAAACAAAAAATTCTTTTCAAAGTAAAAATATTGTTTCCACCTCTAGACCCCTTGAATTACTTCACATTGACTTGTTTGGTCCCTCTAGAACTATGAGTTTAGGAGGCAATTATTATGGGCTTGTCATTGTAGATGATTACTCTAGATTTACTTGGACTCTGTTTTTGAAATCCAAAAGTGATGCTTTCCATGCTTTTAGAAAAATGGCCAAGCTTTCTCAAAATGAAAAAGGTAGCAAAATTATCTCAATAAGAAGTGATCATGGTGGAGAATTCCAAAATGAACATTTTGAAAAATTCTGTGAAGAAAATGGAATTAACCACAATTTTTCAGCTCCAAGAACACCTCAACAAAATGGTGTTGTGGAGAGGAAAAATAGATCTCTTGAAGAAGGAGCTAGAACTCTTCTTAATGCGACAAATTTGCCAAAATATTTTTGGGCTGATGTAGGTACAATTTGCTACACTTTGAATAGATTACTTATAAGGCCTATTTTAAAGAAAACTCCTTATGAGCTATACAAAGGTAGAAAACCAAACATTTCTCATTTAAGAGCTTTTGGCTGCAAGTTTTTTGTTTTAAACAATGGGAAAGAATCACTTGAAAAATTTGATGCTAAAGCTGATGAAGTTATTTTTCTTGGATATTCATTACATAGTAAAACATATAGAGTATTCAATAAAAGAACAATGTTGCATGGAAGAATCTGTACATGTGATTTGTGATGAGTCTAATCCCTTAAAAGAGGAAAAGAAGTGTGATGTAGATGTAGGTCCTATGGAAGAATTTATTCAGCTTAATGATTCCATAAATAAGGAGAAAGAAGAACCAAGTGCTGAAATGAAACCATCAACACCTATTCAAGAGCCAAATGATTGGATAACAACAAGAGATCTCTCACTTGATAACATCATAGGTGAAATTTCAAAGGGAGTATCTACTAGATCTTCATTAAGAAATCTTTGTAATATGGCTTGTTTCTCAAATTGAACCTAAGAATATTGATCAAGCCTTAGTTGATGAAGTTTGGATGCATGTCATGCATGATGAGTTAAATCAGTTCAAGAGAAATGAAGTTTGGGAACTTGTTCCTAGACCATCCTCTCTCAAACCCATTGGCACAAAATGGATTTTTAGAAATAAACTTGATGAGAGTGGAGTCATAGTTAGAAATAAAGCTAGATTGGTTGCAAAAGGTTACAACCAAGAAGAAGACATTGACTATGAGGAAACCTATGCTCCAGTTGCAAGATTGGAAGTCATTAGGTTATTGCTTGCATATGCATGTTTAATGGATTTTAAACTTTTTCAAATGGATGTTAAAAGTGTCTTTTTAAATGGATAAATTGAGGATGATATATATGTTGAACAACCTCCTGGTTTTACTGATTTTAAACATCCAAAACTATGTTTTTAAATTTAAAAAGACCCTTTATGGTTTGAAACAAGCTCCTAGATCTTGGTATGAAAGACTAAGCAAATTTATGCTTGAACAATCTTTCATTAGAGGTCATGTTGACAAAACCTTGTTCATCAAGAGGCATAAGAGTGATATCTTATTGGTTCAAGTATATGTTGATGATATAATTTTTGGTTCAACTAACCAATTGATGTGCAAGGAATTTTCTAAAGCTATGCAGAAAGAATTTGAAATGTCAATGATGGGAGAATTAACATTCTTTCTTGGACTTCAAGTGAAGCAAATGAAGAATGGAACATTTCTCAATCAATCTAAGTATTGCCTTGAAGTGATCAAAAAGTTTGAAATGGAGAAAAGTAAAGATGTTGCTACTCCAATGGAAACATCAACCTATCTTGATTCAGATGAAAATGGAAAGAGGGTTGATGAGTTAAAATTTAGAGGAATGATTAGATCATTATTATATTTGACAGCTAGTAGACCAGATATAATGCTAAGTGTGTGCTTGTGTGCAAGATATCAAGCAAATCCCAAAGAGTTTCACCTAACAGCAGTCAAAAGAATCCTCAAATATCTTAATACTACATCAAAAGTTGGTCTTTGGTATCCCAAAGGTGCATCAATTAATATTATTAGTTATTCTGATTCTGACTTTGCAGGATGTAAGTTAGATAGAAAAAAAACTAGTGGAACTTGTCATCTACTTGAAAGTTCATTGATCTCATGGCATTGCAAGAAATAATCTTGTGTTGCTTTGTCAACTACTGAAGCTGAATATATCTCAGCTAGAAGTTGTTGTGCACAAAGTCTATGGTTGAAGAAACAATTACAAGATTTTGGAGTTGAATTGAAAGAAATACCTTTGCTATGTGACAACACAAGTGCTATCAACATTTCAAAGAATCCAATAATGCACTCAAGGACCAAACATATTGAGATAAGACATCATTTTCTCAGAGATCATGTGCAAAGAGGTAATATCAAAATTGATTTCATTGACACTCGTAATCAATTGGCTGATATCTTTACTAAACCATTGGCTAGAGATAGATTCTATGCTCTTAGAAACATGCTAGGAATCTTGGATGAATCTAATCTCTGTTAGCTTGAATGTTGTATGCCTTTTCATGTGAAATGCTTTGTAAACTGAATCCTTCATCACAAAATCTTAAAATTTCCAAGTTATGCTGCATAAATCTTGTTTTATCTGATACTTGTTCTGTAATAATTGATTAAGTGTCGTATTAATCGATTAAAATAACTTAAATCATGATTTAGAATGAAATCTAAGCTTATGTAATCGATTTCATAAACAAAATAATCGATTATTCTTCTTAGAAACTCATTTTCAGAAAATTGCATGTTTTTGTAATAATCGATTAAGTGCCGAATTAATCGATTACACTGATAAAAAATTCTTTTACAAAGTGAAAACTCACTGGAATAATCGATTACAGTGAATGGTAATCGATTAAATAACTGAGAATCAATTTTTTAAATTTCAAAGACTTAATGGAATAATCAATTACATGTCGAATTAATCGATTACATAAACCTCTATATGTTTCTGAAATTCAAACTTCTCTGTGATAATCAATTAAATCATAAAATAATCGATTACACTTCATCTTCTACATGTGAATTTTACAGAAATAATCGATTACATTATGAGTTAATCGATTACTGTATCTGCAAAAAGTGATTTTGCTTACAAATTAATCGATTACACAAGGAAATAATCGATTATTCATGGAGTTACTGCAAAATCTGACAGATTTTCTTGGAAGTTGTAACTGTCCAACTCCCACCTAATTCAAATTTGAATCCTCTGTAGTGATTTAATTTGTACTAACTGCTCCTTAATTCAAAATTCAAATACTTGGAGCCTAACAATCTCTATAAATACAGCCTATTGTGAAGGAAGAAATCACACCTACCTTCATTCTTCTCTTTCAATCTTCATTGTGTCTTTCTTTTGTTTAAGTTTAGTAAACTCTGCCCAAAAGATGTCTGCTTCTAAGAGAGTTAAGACCTCTAAGAGAAAGGCTGGAGAAACCTCTAACACCATGGTTAGTAGGTTGGATTGTTGGTTCCCTGCAGAAAGGGACATAATGACATATCTCCAATTCAATGCCACTAAGTTAGTGTGTCCCCCTAAACACCTAGAATTAGACTAGTTCATTAGGGAAGGCTTCCAATTCCCTGCTTTTTTTGAAACCTAGGGGTTAAGAAAGTTTGTGGAGTTGAAAGGTACATTCTACCCTAAATTGGTCAAGGTGTTCTACACCTGTGCCAAAGGTTCCATGGATGGGATTCTGAGGTCCCAAGCGAATGGAGTTGCCATGGAAATAACTGCAGAAGTATGGGAGGCAGTGGTTGGTATTTCATTTGAGGGAGAAAGAAAGTTTGAGGAGGAGGCTGAGGGGTACAATAGAGTAGAAACCTATAGGGGAATGTTGATTGATCCCCAAATGAGGCTAAAGCTTAGGCTTAGCACTGGTCCCATGACCCATGAAGATAGACTCCTTCACTATATAATCACATATATTCTCACTCCTAGAGCCACAAACCATGCCCAAGCCACTGACGATGACCTACAACTAGTGTATGGTCTGAAGAATTCAATTTAGATGAATTGGATTTTTATTCTTGAGGAGATTATGTTAAAGTCCAAGAGGCTTATGAACTATCATTTTCCCTATGTTGTACTCATCTCTAGATTCATAGATTACTTCAACATAGATGTTTCTAATGAAGTGGTGGGCAACACCAATTCAAGATCAAGGAGAAGCATCTAACCAAACTAGGGATGGTGAAGACACCTCAAGGATGGCAAATGGCTGGCCAACAAGCTGCTCCTACTGCTGCTGCTGGGATTGAAGAGGATGATGAAGAAGATGCTAAAGAAGGTGGCCCCACTCATCCTGCCTATAGTCCATTTGAATCCTTAATGATTCAAAAGATGGATGACCTACTGTCTTTTCATCATGAACATAGAGCTAAGACCAATGCAGCCTTAGAGGAAATTAAGTCTAGGCTAGAAAGTATTGAAGCAACAGTGATGTTTGATAATTCTGAAACTTTCTAGTTAAAAGCCTTGTATTTCCTCTTTTATCTTTGTTTTCTATTTTTTTAAGCAATGTACTAGTTCCCTCCTGATTAACGAAGTTATTTCTGTTTCTCCTACTTGTTATCCGTTATGATATTTAATTTTTTGACTTTGATAAGCCAAATAGGGGGAGAAATGGTTAATTGATTATGTAATTGAGTGTGCTCTGCATTGTACTCTGTTCTACCCTGTTTTTCTGCACATTTTTTGCACAAATCAAAAACTGATTGGATTGTTAAATTAAGGTGGAGCTAAGTAATCAAATGATCAAATTAAGTCACATAAACAAGTTAATGAATGATGAATAAAGCAAGCAGATATCTTAACACTTGTTCTTGGCAAAAAGTCTGTGATTATTTTCAGGTTTGAAAAAGCTTAAGTCTTCTATTTGATTCCCTCAAAGAACTTCAAGTCCAACAAATGATCAATCAAGAATTTGACATGTTCAAAGCCAAAAAAGGGGAGATTGTTGGATATAGGGGGAGCATCATGAAGAGTGAAAGACTTTGATTCATGAAATGTGTGTTGAGCTTTCAACATGCTTGAAGTGCATTGAAGTTTTGTAATTGATTCAAGTGTAAGAGAAAGGCAATCTGATTGATCCTTGCATTGCATTGCATTCATTCATTATTAAGCTTAAATGGTTTTCATTAAAACATCAAAGGTTTTATCCTTTTGGTTAAGGTTTGAAACTGATTAAAAGGTTTTTGGAAAAATGTTTTTCTTACTATTTTAATCGATTACTTAATGATATAATCGATTATTTTGTTCTTTGTTCAACCTGGAAAAACCTTTATGAACAAATTGATCGATTACCTATCAGATTAATCGATTATTTGGCCTTTGATTGAAAATAAATTGCTTCGTTAAAGGTTTTAAT
The DNA here is from genome assembly GCA_007407185.1 of Glycine tomentella. Taxonomy (NCBI): domain Eukaryota; kingdom Viridiplantae; phylum Streptophyta; class Magnoliopsida; order Fabales; family Fabaceae; genus Glycine; species Glycine tomentella. Next base: position 159,434 of record PYAF01005798.1, read on the forward strand.
CGATTACTTACTTAATGTAATCGATTACATAGTTAAAAGATTATTTTAAGCCTTGCTGTGATAATCAGTTACCATTATCAGTAATCGATTACATAGTTCATTTGGTAAATGATTGTTTTCTGGTTTAATCGATTACCAAAATTCGTAATATATTGCATATTTCATTTTGTGAAACATAGCTTTCTGTCTTAATCGATTACAGCTCGGCTTAATCGATTATTTTGCTCGTTGCTGAAACCTAGAAAGTTTCTTTAACATTTTAATCGATTAAGTGATAATTTAATCGATTACATAAGAATTTTAATCGATTATTAGGCACGTTTAATCGATTACAGTTAGTTACAAATTCTGTTATGAATAAGATTGAAGGCTTGACTTGTTTTACAACTTGACCACTTCGTATTTCTGAGTATACACAAGCCTTCTAAGCCTTTCAAAGTGATTTTCTCAGTGTTATTACTTCTTGCATCATTCAAAACATCAATGGGTCTTTGAATGAATCTTGAGCAAGAAACTTTTCAAGGTTAAGGAAAAGCATGATTTGATTTAGTTTGCTATTCAACCTGACTTGGTAATTCATGTGCATTACATTCATTGGATCATCAGGTTGTCTCTCTCCTTAATCTTTGTGTGTAAATTTGGTTTTGAATTCCTGTTGTATTGGCTATTGTAAAGTGGGTTCTTTTTGCTTGGTTCTAGAGAAGGGTTTTCTAGCTCAAGAACATAATAGTGTTCTCTGGTTCTTGCTCCTTAGAATTCTAATAGGGTTTTAGATTTATATTCTCTATCTAGTGTTGATAAAGGGGGGGGGGGGTTTGTAAAAGCTTGTAAGAACATAAATTTATAATAGTGGAACTCTAATCTAGTATTTATTAGAAGAAACTGGATGTAGCTTCTGTTGTAAAGTGAACCAGTATAAATTGCTTGTGTCTTTAATTCTATTTCTCTATTACTCATCTTGTTCATTGGTCATTTATTCATATCCATTGTCAAACAAGTTTTGTTTTGATCTATTGATTTATTGGGGCTGAGTTATTTGATTGAGTAAAAATATTTTTTGGTTTTGAAAGTGATAAAGATCCTGAACTCAGATTTGAATTAATTTTAAAAGACCAAGGTATTAACCAATTCACCCCCCCTCTTAGTTATTGTGAGTATTCCTATTATTTTCATTTTTTAATTGAATATATATTGATTTTGTCGATAATTAATTTTTGTCGAAGAATCTGACTGACCACTCTTAGTGGTGTTCTCCCTTCTCAACCACATTTTCTCCTTTACAAAATTCGAACATTAGGCCTTGCTTAAGAGGACCGAGTCCAGTACCACTCGAACCAACGACTTGTTGGGTAACACACTTTTATTGAATAAGTAAATGTATATTAACAAATTTTATTATCTATCTTAGTGGTTTACAATATCCATTATTTTTATTGATAATTCATAATTCATTTATGTCGAAGAACCTGATTGACCATTTTTTTTCATTTAGTAGGCTTGAATTCAAGACTTGCATAAAAGGATTAAGTCAAGATTCCACTTAAACTAACAACTTATTGGTATCAATATGAGTAAATATCCAATTTCATCTCTAAAAGTATAATTTGTTGACATATGAATCCTTGAAATTCTATAGAAAGAAAAAGTATGTTCACAAATATTTGTAGCATTTACTAACATATACATACTTAATTTATAGGAAAAGCATGTTAGTGAATAATAATTATGATTTTTTTAAATATACTTAAATGTAACTTGTTAACACACTTTTATTAAATAAGTAGATGCATATTAACAAATTTCATTACTTATCATGGTAGTTTTTTTTTGTCATCATTATATTGATAGGGAGTACCCATTATTTTTACTGATAATTCATAATTTATTTATGTCGAAGAATATGACTGATCATTCTTTTCATTCACTAGACTCAAATTTATGTCTTGCTTGAAGGGATTGAGTCAAGGTTCCACTCAAACTCACAAGTTGTTGGTATCAAATATGAGTAAATATCCAATTTAGTCTCTAAAAGTGTAATTCGCTAACATACAAGTCATTGAAAGATGAAAAAAAAATTGTCCTCGAATATATAAAATTGACAACATATTAGTTCTATCGTTAGTTTGATTCATGATATCTAATTCTTTGTGGATGTGACAAGTGATGATTCAATTGTCACCCAAAAAGATTGCTTATTGGATAACTAATTCGGCGTAACCAATTTGAAAATATTATACTAACTTTCATTAAGTTTGAAAATATTATATTAACACCACTGATATATTTAAAAACATTAGACCGACACTCTCTTAAATCTTACACTAATACACATTACAAGATAAGTGAATATAATGTTTAAAAAGATAAGAGTTGCTTATATAATTACACAAAATCTCATAAAAATATTATTATAATTTACTTTTAATCTTTTAATTATTTTTATCCAACATAACCTTTAATCAATATATATGTTATAGGCTTCTTTGTTATACAAATGAAAATTATATCATTAATAACTTTTAAAAAAAGAAAAATTCCAAATATTATTAATGTTAATAATATTATTAAATCTCTTCAAAAAAGTAATATTATGTAAATCATATGTTTACCTATTAAATAATCTGTTTGTTCATTAAAGTATAATCATCATACTCTTTAATATTTAATTTATTTTTAAATTAAATCATATGTTCACCTATTAAATAATATATGTTTGTTCTTCATTATTAGTAAGATCAGTATTGAATTATACAAACAATAATAAGCTAGTGAAATAAAATGAAAAAAAAATATAAATGTAATATCCTCAAAATTATATTTTAGTTTATATTTATAATTATGAAAATATGATAATGTTGAATATAAATATATATATATATATATATATATATATATATAAATTAACTATTTGAACATAAACACTCTAAAAAGAATTCACATACAACAACCATGCAAATATATTTGGTCAACTAAAGTCAAGGTGAAGTCCATAAGCTATCCAAGATTATTGCACATTCTTCTTATGACTTTTCCATGTGGCATTAGGGGGAGTAAATAAACAAGATCAAGCTTCAGTAGCCTTCCACGTTGATGGCATGCATTAATGAAGGGAATATTTGCAATGATGATTAAATGAAAAAAATCTAGATATTTTCTCTTAACTAAGTTTCTTTTTAACTAAATTCTTTCTATCCTAACTAGATCAAGTAGTATAAATAGTCTGGGAATTCAAACTTTCAGCACAAAAAACTCTCAGCCTTCACTCTTTACGTTAAGTTCTTTTCTACCACCTTTGTATACTTCCATTTCTACTTTCTTTCACGAAAAAAACTTTCTACCTTAAAAGTTATACCAGAAATTCTCTACTCAGTCCATCAGACTTATTGAGGTAGGTTAGGCTTCAATCCTTAGTTAGAAATTTATTTGATGATTTTTTTGAGGTGATTCTGGTGAAATTCAGGTTGTTTGTATTATTTTACTGCAAATCAGCTATTTGAACCCGGATAGCCATTTCAGCCATTGAACCCGGACATAGCCATTTCAGCCATTTGAACGCGGACATAGCCATTTCAGCCATTTGAACCCGGACATAGCCATATCAGCCATTGAACTCGGACATAGCCATTTCAGCCATTTGAACCCGGACATAGCCATATCAGCTATTTGAACCCGGACATAGCCATATCAGCTATTTGAACCCGGACATAGCCATTTCAGCCATTTGAACCCGGACATAGTCATTTCAGCCATTTGAACCCGGACATAGCCATTTCAGCTATTTGAACCCGGACATAGCCATTTCCGCCATTTGAACCCGGACATAGCCATTTCAGCAATTTGAACCCGGACATAGCCATATCAGCCATTGAACCTGGACATAACCATTTCAGCCATTGAATCCGGACATAGCCATTGCAGCCATTTGAACCCGGACATAGCCATATCAGCTATTTGAACCCGGACATAGTCATTTCAGCTATTTGAACCTGGACATAGCCATTTCATCCATTTGAACCCGGACATAGCCTAACCATATTTTTGATACATAAGATGTTATGTGATTATATGATGATTATTGTTTCCAAGTCCAGTACGAGATTTGTGAAACGATAGTTGATACTACATACAGTATGATATGTAGTGACCAGGTGCAAATACATGGAATAAATCATGCATGTTTGTGTAAGACGATCGCAGCGTCTACATCCAGTACGCGATGTAGCTACATACAGTACGATATGTAGAGGCCATGTGCACCCTGAGAAAATTCATTTCATGCATTCATAAAGTTGCATAATTTCTGATATGGACTTATTTGGTTTTATTAATGATTTACTAACGTATTAACTTGTTTGGTGGTTTAGATTTTTGCCTACTGAGAAATTTTATTTCTCACTAGATTTATTTCATGTTTTATTTTCGATGGCATCTATCATCCTGTTCCTTGACGCACTGGACATAGCATGGTATATAGATGAAGTCAGAAATTGCTATGTTGTAACTATGCAGTCCGTCCTGCATGCCCACATTTACTTTGGAACTCACTTTCCTATCTCTGTCTTTAGTGAGGAGTTTAATCCACAAGACCCCTTCTTACAATTTGCTCCTGTGTATCCTAATCCGGCCACGGATCCTATAATCATGATCAATGAAAAGGATAGCACTGGAAGAAATGTTTAAAAGAGAAAAAAAAAGGGGATGAGTTGTGGATTTTGTAAATAAATAATAGTAGTTGGAGTACTCTAATGTTGACTATGTAATAGAAGGACTAAACTGATGTACGAAAATGTTGTACTTGTTTAATACAGACTTTTGTAACAAAGAACTGTGGCTACTTATAATATATGTAACAACTTCTATAATTCATACGTTAAAAAATATATAGTAATAAAAATTATCTAACGATTCTTAAAAACTTAACCCTAATAAAAATACAATCTCTAAAATAATTGTAGGTCGTTTCAATAAACCCCGTAGCTTTGTTGTTCGCTGTTTGTTCTGGTGTGCTACTAATCACTCTATTGAATTATCGTATATAAAAGAATAAAATGATGCTATAAAATATATTTTTAAAAGAATTAATTGGAAGATAACAACGTCTGTTCGCATTTATTATTATTTTTTTAAAGATGAAGAGAATGACTACAATTAATTTATAATGTAGTCTTATTTCAAAAAGAAAGTTGAAATTAGAGAATGTGTAACTACAATGCATAAATAAGCATTGAAAGATAAAATCAATAAATCATTCAAGAAAGTATCACTATTCCAGAGAAAACTTACTACAAGAAAAAGCGGTTTTTCTGACGGAAATTTTCCGTCGCTAATGCCCAATTTCCGTCGGTAAAATCAGATTTCCGACGGATTTTCGACGGAATAAAAACGGTCGCTAAAACAGGCGTAGGAAAGGTATTCGACGGATATTTTGTCCGTCGGTAATGTTACCGATGGAAATATCCGTCGGAAAGCCGCCATGAGAAATGTTGCGACGGAAAAAATCCGCCGGAAAGTTCGTTGCTTATTTGATTTGTGAAAAATTTTGCAACGGAACCAATCTGTCGGAAACAACTTGTGGAACAATTTCGACGGAAAAATCCGTCGGAAATTATTTTTTTATTTAAAAAAATCATTTTAAATATTTATAAATTTTTTTAACCTGTTTGTTATTCATCAATGTATGAATAAATATTTGCTACAATGTTCACATCTAAAACATGCATTCAATTGATGAAATATTAAAATTCATTAATATCAAACAACTTAACTAATTCAAAAAAACAACTCATAAAAGCACAAAACAAAGGGCCACAAGTCAAAAGCCCAAAGCCATTGCTGAAAGTTTAGTAAATAGAAAAAAAAATTGAATCTCCAATTAATATTACCAAATTAGAAGATATATAATTTAACAAGCAATTTTACAAAGAAAAGTCAGGGGAGTAATACATACCTCCATCCCTGATTGAATCAAACGTAGATGGATAAAACATAACACTGTAATCTTAATTGACAAAGCTTTTTAGGGGAAAGAAAACCACTAGGGATAGACAGTGAATTTAAAATAGAAAAAGTGATAATCATGTCTCTTTATCACTGTTAACATTTAGAAGCAGGGAAGAGTGTGAGAGGCAACATATCTATTAGTGATTGCCATGTAATTCCAATCACTTTTCTGTCCATTAGGGGTTGAAGAAACACCACTCATTCTGGTTTTCATTCCTTATCCAACATCTCTATGCCATATCATTCACATCAGCCAATAATATGAATAAAAACTAACATTCCATGCTTTAAAAATAAATATAATTCAAATATGAAGCATTCATTTTACAAACAAGATAAAATGAAGCATTCACAAGCACCAATTAATGAAGTAAAGCGACATATCTAGGCACCTTCAGTGTTGCTCTCCAAAACCCAGCTAGATAAGTGATCCAATTTTTTGTTATTAAACAAACTGGATTAAGATCCATATAACATAGCAGTTTCCTAGAAGTTCAATTTGAATTTTGACATAAACACAATATGACTAGAACATTAATTAATTACTGCTATATTTTGGTTTTATATATAAGGTCAATAATTAATCACAGGCAAATTAAAGTTCTTATATGAAATTTTTAATTTCATTGTTTCTTCAAACCATTTTATTTTTGTGATTAAAAGAATGCATCGGGCTGTGATTTGGAAAATAAAACACACAGATCTCTTCCTTGGAGTTGGTAATATATTTTTAAGTGCTCCTAATAAAATTGGTGAGTACTAAGTCACAAAATAATTAACTCACAAGCAGGCATATCATGTCATTGCCACACCACAGAAAGCAAATCTTCAAGTCCTTCTTCCCAACTGAGATTGTTGCTATTCCTCTTCCAAGCTTTATTCTCCCACTTTTCACAAATGAAGTAGCAGTGATCATGTGTCATGAAAGTCACACATTAATCTTCATGTCTAATCATATATTTTAAAATAAAACATGCATACTTCACAAACAACGTTTAACACAAAAACCAAGCCATGTTGTTTATAGCTCATGAAAAAAATATGAAACGGTGTCAAACATATACCCTACATCTTATCATCATTTATTCATCATCATATGCACAATCCTTGTCACATTCCCTTTCAACTTAATATACATATATAAAAAAATTCAATTGTACTTACTGATTTTGCCCCCAGTAAATTTGGGATTCATGGGAATAATTTTAACCCTTTAGTAACAACAGCCACGTTAAATATTTCTTATTGTGATTTAGATATATAGTCAGAAGAGGATGACATTCACTGTTATAACTAATAACTAAGAAATTACAATTTTTGTAACAGAAGACACTTTCTTAGATATTTTTTTTATTAATTATAAAAAAAAAGATTATTTTTATTTGATAGTGGAATACAAGGGTATCTCCACTCGTTACATTAGTAGGTGTTTAATGCTAATACAAGCTTAAAATTTGACCATTATTGCTTATAAAATATGATCGGGGATATTTGTTATTATAACTACAATCCAGGACCACCTTTTGACTTCGCTAATTTCTACCATCTCATTTATATTCAGTTAACAAAAACTGAAGCAGCTTTTAGTATGTATCCATCCATATTGACCAAATTGGATGTGTAGAATCATATATATATATATATATATATATATATATATATGCTACCAAAATTTATTATAATATCTACTGGTTTTCATCTCTATATATTGGACCAAAATATGTGCTTTATCTAAGCATATATGGCCAAATTATATATGTATCCAACGAAAAATTACACATTTGCCAAATAATATATGAAACATTTTTTTTACATAATAATATATCAAACATTACATTTTTTTTAGAGATAAAAAACATTAAATAACACATGCTATTTATTTTTCTCATCATCTGAATGAGTGAAGTACAATTGAAAAAATAAATTACACTTATAATCATTAGATAATTTTAATTTAAATAATTCGTATAATAAATTTTTAAAATTACCTGATAATTATATAAATGTACTTTCTTACATTTTCTTCTTTTTAAGTGTGAACCACTACCAAGAAAAAAGCTTTTTTGTCCAATTATTTTTCATGAGGGTAGGTTTGCTGAAAGACCAACTCCTCTAACTGCCCTATTGGCCATCCTATGGCTGCCAATAATAAGTTTATAAACATTAGAGGTGGACAGGGGTCACCACAGAATTAAAAATTAACATGGATGGACAGTGGAAAGGATTCAATTGGGTGGACTAAGTGTGAACCACTACCACAAAATTAAAAATTAAGAATGGATGGGCAGTGGAAAGAATTAAGAATAAATCACTCATAACAATGGTGAATAAAAACACTACCAGGCCAAATTCTAAAACCTATGTCAGAATGAACAGAATCAAAGTTAGTAAGTTCCAAATTAGTAGTAACTAATAACTATGACACAGGTACATATTATTAGTAGCCTAATTCTGCACCCTAAAAACAAAGACAACAAGGCAAGTTCAGCTATTCATAATAGCAATACTAAGAAGAGACAAACAGAGATACAATCCAGTTGGAGCAAGTGTCCAGATTTAAGTGAATTAAAAGAAATATTTAAATAAACTCCCTTATGGTTGGTTGATTTGAAAGAAAAAAACATCAAGTGAATTAAAAGAAATATTTAAATAAAAGTAAATTGACAATTACAATCTAACTATTTTAATAAGGTATTTTTTTGTCAAAAGAAGTCTATTATTTTATTGTAGTAATATGTGCAACAGCCTGATTTTTTAAAAAGTGTGTATTAAATTTAAAGAAATAAAGACAGTCATTGTAAGAATAATAGACCTTACGAAGTTGTAGCTTAAATAATTAAAATGGGTAATAAGTTATGAAAAAATAGTGTAGTCATTGATATTGTAGTGTCCAAGAGGAAACTTTGTAAGGGGAGCAATCTATAACAGTTTAAGATTTTGAAAGACATGAGCATGCAACCTCCCTATCATGCTTCAAACCCGAGGATAGTGATATGTAAAGCTTTTTTAGCAATTTTAGTAGAGGTTTTAACTTACATAATAAATGAAGTGGATAAGCAACTTGCTAAAAATGAACTCTCCTTGAAAGATTGTCCTCTTCAAGTAAGTAGTCTCTCCAAAAGATCTTTTGAATGTAATATTTCCCCTCCACTATATGATGCTTCCTTCAAGCTACATTTTATAAGCAAGACAACATAAAATTAATATCTTAACTGAACTAGTTCTAGAAAGTAGTAATTTAATACCTTGATTTAAAACTGAACTAGTTTTGGAAAGTAGTAAATAATCATATTTCCTTTCTCTTGTTACCAAAGGAGGCCCTTAAAATTTAGTAAGGGAAAGAAAGAACCTAATATACACATTATTTTGAATTTCCAGTTAAAAAAAATCATAAAGCAACCCTTTTGTTTGTCATTCACCATCACTGGTCTGGTCTTACCTGTCTTGTGCCACCGGGTTCCCCTCCTTGCAAGTCGAATTCGTTTTGAATATTTCTCCTGTTTTGCGTTCCTGTTGTGTAGAAATGAATTTTGCAACATCTGACTTGGTACCATTGAATAGACTTATTAATTTTTTAAGGTAATTATTGTAAAAATCTATAAACTTATCATACATGATGATTTTTTTATTGAATGACAATGTAAAAATCCTTTACACTATTAGTGTATACACTGTATACTCTTAAAAATATTTCAAATTTAATCATGGTTAATTAAAAACACTTCAAACATGATCAAATTTAAGTTATCAGGTTCATAGAATCATGAAATTATATCATGGAGAGATAGAGTACCTGCTGCATTTCCCATGCGTTTAGTATCTCTAAATCCAACTGTAATAGCCAGGCAAAACAGCATCAAACTCCAGTTGATCTCAGGAATGTAAATCTGGCCATGCATTTTGGATGACATGTGAATTATTTTAACTTTGGGGAAACATCCCATCGCAGAACATTGTTTGATTATGGAGAAAGTCCCTGTGATGACAGCTTGACTTCCAACCACAACTTGAAGTATGGCTATTGCAAGAACAGGCCATCTAAGTTTTACTGAAAATAAGGAAAATGAAAAGTAAGCCAAGCAGCAAACTAAACACTATTATTTCTTTGAATATATGCTTACAGAGAAGATCACAAAGAACTTACCAGGTACAGATACATAGAACCCAATTCTATAGTCACTTTCAAGGGAATGATGTCTGGAAAGATATGCAGTTTGTCCCATATATGCCAGGATTAAAGAAGGGTATACCAAAAATGTGAATGCAATCTGCAGGTAAATGACTTTTAGTTAAACTATTGATTATCATATCACCCCTTGGCTTCTAATCAAGTAACCATCTACCAAAGCATGATGTCCATGAATGATACATCTATATGTATTAATAGTCAGTTAATGATTAAAAAAGAAGTGCAATTTAATTAGTTGTGCATAATGCAGAGGAATTTCCTTCTCTATGAAATCAACAACTTTGAAAACTAGTAGAAATGTTACCATAAGGTTCAAGCATGTTAAGTATTGGGTGGTGTTACTATTACAAATACAAACAAACATACCACAAGATGGAAGTGCAGCAAGTATGGGGAAGATGAAGAACAATTTTTAACTGCCAGCATCTTCTTTCAATAAAAAAATCTTATTTTTTTCCATCTTGGCTTATGTATAATTTAACTTTTGACCTTAAAGAAGTCGGTTCTGTCTGACTCAATACACAAAAGTTTTCTTAATAAATGTATAGTGTAACACCCCGGACGTCTCCGGCATGTTATCATCAATGATATACATGACACGCTATCAGCGTTAACTAAGCGCGGTGCGGAAGCGATAAAATCGTTTATCTTGATTACATTATGAATGGAATATAAAAACCATATATAAAAAGAACATAAAACATGCCCCTGCTGATCCAGATAAAACATAACAACACTATAGGCAGATACACAACATAATCATACAGAGACGATCAGGAGGAAACATACATATATACATCCTCATCATCTGTACATATACATGCTCAAAAACAAGAC
>PYAF01005798.1:170559-185939 GCA_007407185.1 Glycine tomentella
GGCCTGAGGATAATCACTCAGGACTTCCAACATCTTTGCCTAAGGAGGAACATTCACACAGTTCCATCTGTCCTTAGGACTTAGGTGGAGAGCAGTGGCACCTCCCAAGGAATCTCAGCTATTCCAGGGAGTCCTCAAACTCTACCTCTGGCTAGGGAACCTCAACTAGCCTGATACTCATCCAGTATCCTCTAGGTTCAATCACAGACCATCTCATGATCTGCATTCTCTCAAAAGGCCCACAGCCTCACACCTGCCATATCAGGTGTCTCATAACCCTCACACTGTTTCAGTGTCTATCCTAGGGTTCATCTTTCTAGAACAGTCTGAGTTCCACTCTAAGTACCGTTCTTAAAGCCCTTTCTGCTTCCAACACATATAATTAATCAAACAGGCCACTTTGGCCTTTCATTCCATAGCATGCATAATATATATATATATATATATATAATCAAGCAAGGCATGCATTCGTCACCCACTTGGGTGGTAAACAAGAAAAAAGGCTAATCCCCAGAACGATGAGCCTACCTGGCTAGCCGTGCCTCTTAGCTCTAGCCTCCACTGATGGTCTGCTCCTCTGACACCCACTGTGTCAAGCCCTACCAAGGCATACAAGCACACATCACAGACCATTCAAGCATACAATCATGCCTAAGCTCATCCAGCAGTCATCCACTGCCTCTAGGAAGGAACCACAGTCCTTTCCCTCAACCCGAGTCAACTACTCTAAGGTTCATCAGACTCATCCATCACAAGCCTTTCCATAGACTCTCAGTGGTCTACCACAGATCAACCATGGCCTCAGAGTCATTCCAGACTCAAACCAAGCCATCACCAGTAAGCATCAAAGCTCTCTCAACCCAAACTCTCAGGGTTTCTTGGGCTTGAACGGTTCACATCACAGGACACCGTTACCCTGGCCCTCTCAGGCGCAACAAGCCCATCAGTAAGGCTCTAGCATGTCTCTTATCAAGTGACTCAACATAATTTACACATGCCACCACAGAGCCAAAATCCAAAGTTATCTAAATCAAAAACTGAAAGCTATTCCTTCATCAATTCATCGCTCTGAACACATCTCTCAACACGACCCTGGGCTAATTCTAGCCCCAGCTTATATGGGTCACTATTCATAAAAACCCCCAGGATCAAAATTAAACGGAGAAACTTGAGTATCTTACCTCAGTGACGACTCAAAAGACCTCAGGACAGCTTCCTCAAGCTCTAGCGTCCTTTATACGTCGTGGGTCCTCGCCAATCTTAAGTTCTCTGAGTGTTTCCTCTGAGAAATCACTCCTCACTCAAAGGGGTTTTTCAAGAGCAGAAATTGAAGGATTCAAGCTTTCAAAGGTTTCTCTAGGGATTAAAGGTCATAGGGAGGTGATTAGGCTTAGATATAGGGTCCCAAAAAGCTTGGAACAGCCATTAATGGAGGTTGGAGGTCCAAGGAGGAAGAAGAAGCTAATTTTCCCATCTTTTTCGTGTTTTTGGCCTTATATAGTGCCCCTGACCGACATGCGGCGCCCTTGGCGCCACCTTGGCGCTGATGGCGCCAAAGTCCAGTGCATCTGGCGCCCCTGGCGCCACTCCGGCGCTCTTGGCGCCAGTTTCCAGCACCTGTGGCGCTCTTGGCGCCACATGTAGAATTAGCCTATGTACCCCCGATAGTACATAGGCTTGTTGGTGCGGTACCTTCTGTTCGGCTTAATTATGCTATTTTCACATGTTAACCATCAATTCTAGACTAAAACACCTCATGAAGGCACAGAAATGAGGGTCCTTACATATAGTTATTTTGTGTTTAAAATATTAGATATCATTAACATCAAATAACAATGAGACATTATTGTTTACAACCTTGGCTGTTTTACATTTCTGCACATGGAAAGTATAGTTTCATTTTGGAGAAAGCACAATCAAATTCAAAAAGTAAAAATTCTGATCATAGTTCTTCATATAAAATAAACTTAGCTAACAATAGAGTAAAACTGTACAAGTAAACATCATTAACATAATTGTGCTATGTACCTTAATTGACAATTGTGTAAAGTGTCCTAAATCAGCATACATGGCTTCTGAACCTGGAACACAAAGATGATAAGATCAGAGAAAGACAAAGCATATGTCAAGCAAAAAAAGCAGATTAGTACAAAATTTGCTACACTTGCTCCATACCTGTTATACAGAGTAGAATTCCACCCAAGGACATCCATCCTCCCTTTTGTGTCTTTTTCAGAAATTTGAACATGTAATATGGGGAGAGAGCTTCATAAACATGTGGATTCCAATGGAAGATATTATAGACACCAATAGCACTGATACATAGCAGCTAGGTCAAGACAACAGGTGCAAAGAGACTCCCCACACGGTGAGTGCCATAATGTTGAAGGGCAAACAAAAATATCAGTATTACACAAGCCACTAGAACCTCCACATCTGCCGTAACCAATTAACCAATAATTAGCTCCAATCTAACACATGGAAATTTTCTAATTTTTTTTATTGTCATTATAGATAGCCATGCACCGGACTCGAACCCAGTTCCTTATGTTCATAAGAAAATTACAATAGTCAATAGGGACTAATCAAATACCATCAGATGACTGCTCAAGATTGATCCACAGGGATTTATTCATCCAAACCATAATGCTTCATATAATAACCTATTGAAAATTCAACTTTGCAAGGGAACTATTTTTTTATACTTAAAAAGCTCTGATTAGTGGGGTTAGGCTATATATACATCTTAACCATGTTTTTCATGAGTACTTTTTTTTATTCTAATCAATATAGTATCAATTACGTATTCAAATACAGTTTTACCATGACAGTGACTTGGACTTGATCAAAGAAAAGAAATTTCCTCTGATTTGTATCTATGAGGACCTACAATTGTGCATGCACTTGTCTTTTGGTTCTCCCTTTTTGTCCACTAATTAGAGGTCCTGTGATGGTTCATGCATTAAACAAATCTATTATGATGCCCAACTAGAATATTTTCACCATTAATTAATATCTTCATAGCATATATGCCATTGAAAGGGCCAAAAATCCTAAGAGAATGCACAGCCAGCTAAGACAACTTCAGTATCAAATATTACGCACAATCACAAAGTCCAAACTCATATTACCACAATCACAAGACTCACAACATACTGGACACATAATTTTTGAATTTAAATGGAAATTAATCAACTACAAAGGCTTTGTTTGTTTTCCATTTTCAAAACCAGTTATGTATAAATTTGTTTGGTCTTTACTCACATTTGAAAGTGTTCATCCCCAAACACATTTCTATTTCCCAAAAGCTAGTTCCCTAATCATTTAAACAGAGCAAAACAATCCAAAAAAGAATAAAACTAAACCTTTCACCTCATCCCAACCCAACGAAACCCCACGTTGAACTTGAGAAAGAGAGCAAGTAAAAACCTTTAGAGCAGATTCCCAGCGCAGAGCCATGACCTTTTCAGGAGATGCTACCTTTCTGTTCCTCATCTCCTTCCACTTCCATGCCTCTTGCGCCTTCAGATTCTCCATCTCCTTCGCTATTCTCGACGTCCACTCGTCGGTGACCACCAATGACGCTGGCAAAGAAGAAGGAGAAGGGGGTTCAGGGTCGGGTTCCGAGTCGAGGCGAGGCGAGGCTTGGAATCGTCTTGAAGCAGTGCAGCCGGCGGTGATGGGCTAAGGGAAGGGTGGGAAGGCGGGTGTGATGGTGGAGAAAGGGAGTGACGGCGCTTAGGTTTCGTGTGTGGGCTGCAATGCTGGTGAGTGTGCTTTAGTTATTAGGTTTCCACAATAAATTAATTAATTGATATAATAAAAAAATCAGTTACAATAACCTTTATTTCATCCTTACCGACGGAACATGTTTCTTCGGAAATATGTCATGGGAAATACGCGTGTTTCTTGTAGTGACTAAAAAGGCCAAAAAAATATATATTAAAAATTGATATTGCCTTCAATTAGTTTTATAGATTTTATAAAGTTATTTTTATAGATCTTTTATCATCATGTTATTATTTATTTTCTTATCAATTGCAAAGCACAAGAGCGAATGTGGGTCCATATGAATTGATTCAAGTTTTGTGAAAAATGTTAGATAAAACCTGCATTTATAGTACGAGATTTTTGTTGATAATTAATCTATTGATAAGATAGATAGATAATTAGAGACACTTATATTGTAACGACCTAATTTCTAAGTTGATTTTATTACTAGTATTTTTACTTAGAATAAAATTTTTTCAAGAAACGTGTATTAGTAAAAATTCTAAGTCATTAAAATTTACAGAATATGTAAAGACTAATACATTAGTCAATGTCTCTGTTACAAAAGTTTATACAAGTACAAAACTCTTTTCAAAATCCAGCCTAGTACATAGCTTCTTCAATATATCAACACTACTCCAGAGCCTCAAGGAATCTGACCAGGGCTGCCATCTAAGAAAAACATGAAACAAATCTTGTGAGAAATAAATTTCTCAGTAGGCAAAGCTAAATCCCGACCTTATTAGTAGTTAGTAAAATCATTCAAATAAAAACAAACACATCCACAAGAAATATGCAACTATATGAATGCATGAGATGAACTATCCCAGGGCAAATGGCTCCAACATATCGTACTGTATGTGGCCACACTGAGTGTGGTCGCTGCTATAGTCTTACGCAAATATGCAAGAATTTTGCCATATATCCTTGCCCATGGGTACTACATATCGTACTGTATGTAGCATCAGATTCTGTTTCCCCAAAGCCTCGTACTGGACTTGGAACATGGAAACATGAATCCACCTATCTTAATCACATCAACACCCATACATAAAAATCAAATCCATAAGCAAAATACATATTACCATATGGAAAATATTTTCATCATATCATCATATGTATCATAAGTATGATTAAACCGCTATATCTTATTCAAGCAAAATCATTACCAACTTAGGCATAACCAAAGAATATCCTCACAGAAAAATTATGTTAGTAATCTAACTAATAATCCATAATATGTCTTTCAAATAATTTCTAATTCCTTGAAATTTTCATAATAAAAGATTAAAGCCTAGTATGCATCTTTTATTCTCCTTTCACCCACCACCTCACTAATTAATCCTCAAACCAAATCATCAAGTATTTAAATCATTCAACTACATACCATTCATCCTCTACTTCAAAAATTAAATCAAAATCTTTTCATAAAAATACCAACAGACAGCCCAAAATATCATCAAAATCACCTTAAAAAAATATCATCAAATGGGCTTCCATACATCACTAATATTGATGGGTATAAATCATCACCTATCTTATGGCTTAAATCAACATATTCTCATCAAAGAATATCCTTCAAATAGCACAAAATTCAAGCCTAAATAATAACCATAATTTAGCCTACTAAAGCATGGAAATTAATCCAAACCATTGATTAACTAGAGATTTAAGCTTAACCTACCTCAAGTGAGTTTGAGTCTTGATATCCTTCTAAGCTTGTTAAATCCTTCCTAAGGTTGTTTGCCTCTACACGTGATTTCTTCAAGGTGATGAGGTTTACTTGATTTAAGCTTTAAAAGGAAAGATGAAATGAAATAAAAGTGGTGTGAGGGAGAGAGTTCACGTGAGGTTTGAAGAAAGGAATGGTCTTGGAATTGGCTTGTACTTAGGTTCCTCCCCCTCTCTTTATATAGTGGTTTAGGATTCACTTTATGGAAAAATATCTCCTACACCATAATGACTTACCTTTCCACTTGTCCACCCCTTTTACAAGTGTCCCTACACTTGTCCAAATCATAAAGACTCTTAATTCTCCATCATCCAAGTGTCCAAGCTCTTGAAGTTTCTCCATTTCTCTTGCATTTTCGTGGAGTAGCTTGCCCAGGAAGATTTTTATGCTTTTTCTTTCATTCTTAAGTTTATCCCAAACCTGTTTTAGTAAAATTCTAATTCTGGATTTGTTAACCGGGTGATCTCTTTAAACTTTTAAAGGTACACTACTATCTCACATATGTAACTTTTGACCGTTGGGATTGTTAAAATAATGTCTAGAGCAGTCCACGTGCAAGATGGAAGAGTGTAGAGAAATCTTGGCTTGATTTTTATGTTACCTTGCATCCATGCCATACAAGTGTCTTGCCACTTGTTTTCATCCTATGGCTTATCTTCCAAGTGGCTAAATTCAAGAAGCTTCTTCCTCATTCTCCATGATTCTCCACGTGAATGACAAGCTCAAAGGGAAGGAATACAAATTTTTCTTCCTTTCATGCTACATGTGGTCATTTTTTATAATGAATAAAAATCTAGTTTCAATATGGTATTTTCTTAAAAGGAATCCAATTTAATTTGAATTCTTTTATCTAAAGAAAATTTTGAATATTAGAATTCTAGATGTTCCTAAGAATTTATCCCAATGATATTTTAAATTAATCCCAAGCAGTCTTATACGGGGCAATACATAAACCTTTCATTCTAGACTACATCTTTATCTTATTTTTGATTGGTCTATACTTCTTCTATCCATCAAAATTACTAAACCATTTTATTAAATAGGTCTATTCATCCTATAATTAAGAGAAAATTCTATAGATTTTATGTACCATTTTTCCATATTTTTCTGATGCTGAGTTTTCTTGAATACAGCCTCAAACTTATCATCTTCTAAAATTTGTAGAAATTTTATTCTAGAGTTTTGTGTCACAAAATATGTTGATACTTAGTCAGCTAAGTGTATTCTATAATTTCATCAAGTTTCTACAAAATTTCTAAAGTTATTTGAGCATTTTTGGCCTAGGGGCATTTTGGTAATTATGTCATTCAGCCTAGGGGTATTTTGGTCATCTTCAAAAATGTCCAAGGGCATTTTTGTAATTTTTCTCCTTAAAATATCTAACTAAAGTATATAGAGGTATTTTTGTAATTTCTATTTTAAGGGAAGGACAATATGGTCATTTCTCTTCAACTAGATTTTTTTATCCAAGTATCATCATACTTTCATAATTAAATATGAATTCAAGATATAATTTGAGGATGTTACATATATAATTCAAATTATAAATAATATATACTTGTTGATAATTTGTTACTTATAGATAAATAATCGTTTGTAGATAATACTTTATAAATAATCTAAAGATAAAGTGATTACTCTTAGTTGAATAAATACAATCTACTTTTTTCACAAAATTAAATCATCATATTATTTATAAGATTTTATTAAAATATAACTATTTTTATGTAGAAAGAATATATTAGTAAATTATATCTTAAATACATGTAAGATATAATTATTAATGTATCCTTTCTAAAAATAAAATAGCATATGTATGTTAATAAATTTTGGTGGTATTTAATGATATACGCTACTTAATTTATAGAAAAACTACATTAATAAATTATAAGAATGATTTTCTTAACATATTTATAATGTAACTTCTTAAAACATTCTTAATAATAAGTGGATGTATAACAAATTTCATTACTTATCTTTATGTATTTTTTATTATAATATTAATTTAAAATATTCACTTTGACTAATTTTTATTAAAAAATTAATTAATTATCTTTAATAATATTTTTTTGTAATGTTGTTATGAAGTCAACATTGAATCGTTTGATTCGGATCAACAACTATTTCTCTGTATGGAATGGATGTAGATAATGGAGTAGTTTTTTTATGTATAATTCGAAATATATATTTAATGTATTTGGAAAGCTACTAGAAACACACTACTTAATGATAATAATGATATAAAGTTCAAAGTTCAAAGTCTACAACTCGTCAATAAAAATACAAAAAAGAGAAAAAGTCCAATAAATCCCAAACCAATAAAGAAAGGTCACAGAAAAACATTTGGAGAAAACGCCAAACCAGCCACCAGCATCCAGCGCAAAGCTGCATGTATATATCTATCATCCCCATCCACGCACCAAGGGACATTGATTTCAATTCAACCACCGTCAGAAATTCACCAATTTTCCTTCCCCTTAAACCCTAATCGATCCCATTCTCAATCAAATTATTCACCTTAACCCCATCCCAGAAAAAAAAAACACAAAGAAACAGATTAAGATTAATGTGAATTACCACTTGTTTCTTATAAATAGGAACGGAGGAGGTAGTTTTTGTTTCAGATTCATTCCCATTTTCCGCAAAAAAGAACACATAATTTTGAGAGATAGAAAGAAATAAATTAAGAAAGGAAGAGAGGGTTGTGTTGTGTTACAGTGGAGTGAGAGGAGAGAGAGAAATGCCAAGTGTGGCTGTGAAGCTGTACAGCGTGTTCTTCAAGTTCCTCTTGAAGCACCGTCTGCACAACCGAATCCAAACCACTTCCGAACCGTCCGACCCGTTCGGCGTCACGACCCGACCCGAAGAATCAGTCGCTCCGGCGAACCCTTCCTTCTCCGACGGCGTCGCCACTAAAGACATCCACATCGACCCCTTAACCTCTCTCTCCATCCGAATCTTCCTTCCTGAATCCGCTCTCACCCCTCCCGACCCTCACTCCAACCCTAGGTCCAACCTTAGGTCCGATCCCGAGCCTCGATCCGCGCGTGCCGACCCCATTTCGCGGCGGAGTAGCTACGGGCCGCCGCTGCGGGAGGAGCACCGGAGCAGCAGCTTCGGAGGGAGCTCCGGCGTGGAGGGGTTGAACCTGATGTCGGATGGGGTGTACCGGGGCTACGCGCCGGGGAAGCGGGGGGAGCGGCGGAGGCTGCCGGTGATGCTGCAGTTCCACGGCGGCGGGTGGGTGAGCGGCGGGAGCGATTCGGTGGCGAACGACGCGTTCTGCCGGCGGATCGCGAAGGTGTGCGACGTGGTGGTGGTGGCGGTGGGGTACCGGCTGGCGCCGGAGAACCGGTACCCGGCGGCGTTCGAGGACGGCGTGAAGGTGCTGAATTGGCTGGCGAAGCAGGCGAATTTGGCGGAGTGTAGCAAGTCGATGGTGGGTGGGAAGAGTGGAGGGCATAGTGTTGGTGGGGAGTTTAAGAAATCGGATTCGCATAAGCATATTGTTGATTCATTTGGGGCTTCTATGGTTGAGCCTTGGTTGGCTGCTCATGCTGATCCTTCAAGGTTGTTACTATTTTCTGATGATTGTCTTTTATTAATGTGTTGGTTATTTTGATTCTGTCTGATTGAGGATTTCAGAATTTAGGTTGAAGTTTGATCTTTTACGAACTTGTGCTTGACTTGTCATTGAACTGCATTTTGTTGTTGTTTTGTGTGTGTGTATGTGGATACAGTTATATTCATTGGCTCTTTTATATATAGTTAGTGGTTCACTAGAGAGTGTGGAGTAAGGTAGGTCCAAGGTTTTGAATTGCTGTTATAGTTTCGCCACGATCCTTGATATTCTGCAAAATTGAAAAATGGGGACTTTTACATTATATGGCTGATGTGGATGTTGTGGTTGCAGTAATGGTTGTGGACTATTTTTAAAACCTTGGGTATGTCAGGGGATGCTTGAGTTGGGATTTGGGAAGGGAGAGTTTACAAATGAAAGTAGGTAGGGACTAGTGAGTAACTGTGTATCAATCGGCTTATAGTTTTGATTGATGCAAATCTAAGCTGAAGTCCAAATTGAGTATTGATTACTTGGTTGCATTGGATTTGAATTATATATATGGTCTGGAAAACAACTAGCACTCCACGATGAGAGTAGCTTGAGACATTGTTTGATATGTTTGATAAGGTCACGCTTCATAGATTTGGGGAAAAGAATTGTTACTTGTTTTGTGTTTTTGTGGATTTTCTAATTTCAATCTCGAGTGCGGTCTATGTCTGACTTGTGCTAAAATCACATTTTGGTATATTTTCTGGTTTCAAACATATGGATCTGGTTCATATTTGAGGTTGGGATTCTCAGTTGTCATCAGTATGACTAGAGAGAATGGATTTCACTAATATTGTTTATAGTAGCATTATCTAAATGTGATTTTGCTGAATGATACTGTTCTCTTTCTCCCTTTGGAATTTGTACTTAGATCAGTGATAACTTATTCAACAAAATATACATATTATGAAAAGTACAGACGTATTGAAAGAGAGGCAGTAAAGTGATGACTGATGATGGCATGCAAGATATTTGTCTAGTGTAGAGATTACTTGTTGGCTGGAAAATCATTCTGCCCTACTGTTTAGGGAATCAGAAGCTTTTGTGTATAAGAGAAGTGGACTAGTGGACCCGTAGTGCTTAAGCAACATTTTGTGAATGTTTTTCTTCTAGGATTTCTTTTCATTCTTTCTTTCTATCGGATGGTTTGTTTACTATATTTGTTTTTTTCGATATCGAATTTCAGTTTTTCTACAATGTTGGGGGGAGTCTTGTGCACTAGGACACCCTTCTATTCTAATCTTTCAGTTGTCTGCCACCCTATCTCAACTATCTTTTCCATACTAAATGGATTTTTTTTATGTTTTCCTTTAACATAATTCTATATTTGATCCATGAAGCTTGGTTAGGGAATCTTTAACAACATTTATAGTTTTATACACAAATACCATAATTTTTTTCTTCATAATAATTCTTTTCAGACAACACAGCACTCTTTATCTGAAGGCGTATTCGGCTATTGTTAAAAGTAATGGGGTGAATTGAGAAGATGATTGTTTGACAAAAAAAGTAGCTATTATCTCCTCTGGGCATGGTGGGAACATACTGGGATACAATGCCTTTCTAAAAGGAAAAATCCTAGTACACTCTCAAAATAATCCTGTAGTTAGTTTTATGATTCTTCAGATACAGTCATACAGTTTGATAATATTTTATTTTTGACCTGATGGCATGTATGCTTTATGGTTCCATGTATTACATTCATAGGGGAGTGTTGTAATCCTCCTAGAGTACACCTAAAAATCTCTCCTCTTAAAGGACCCTTGTAAGTGTGCATTAAAAATTAACAGTTTTGTTAGTACGCTTTTGTATTGTGATCTCATTAACTTCTTCCTTTCATGCTTCCTTTGATTCCAGTTGTAAGATAGTCCTCATGGACTTCCTTGTTCAGTGCTTAACCATTTTATTTCTTTAATATTGAAACAGATGTGTTCTTCTTGGAGCGAGTTGTGGTGCCAATATTGCAGACTACGTGGCGCGAAAAGCTGTGGAAGGAGGCAAACTTCTGGACCCTGTCAAGGTGGTAGCACAGGTCCTGATGTATCCATTTTTCATTGGAAGTGTTCCCACACGTTCTGAAATAAAATTGGCAAACTCTTACTTTTATGACAAGGCCATGTGTACGCTTGCCTGGAAACTTTTCCTACCTGAGGAGGAATTTAGTTTGGACCATCCAGCTGCTAATCCCCTTGTCCCAGGCCGGGGTCCTCCTTTAAAGTTGATGCCTCCGACATTGTCAGTCGTGGCCGAACATGACTGGATGAGGGATCGTGCCATTGCTTACTCAGAGGAGCTCCGGAAGGTGAATGTTGATGCACCTGTTCTTGAGTATAAGGATGCAGTACACGAATTTGCAACCCTTGACGTCCTTCTGAAAAGCCCTCAGGCCCAGGTTTGTGCTGAGGACATTGCCATATGGGCGAAAAAATATATTTCACTTCGAGGTCATGAATTCTCATATTGAGTAGGATATAGAAGAATGATTGGCAGGAAGATATTTACCCACCCCAACTAAATTAGCTTCAGATCACTCTTTTGATGCTATTGCATGGGACATGTGATATATTATTTGATTGGTTTTGATTCTTGATAAGGTGTTGGATGTTGACTGGTTCGATGTGCATACCCCCTGCCAGTTTATTATTTTTTTGTTTGTAAGATAGTTGTCTGAGAGAGTAGGATTAGTTGAGCCAGTGAGATGCATTCACCTGCACTTGACCATTCTTGTGCCATTTTTTCCTGTGTATTATGGTGTCCTATTTCTCATGAAAAGAATATAAAATTTAATGAACCATTCTCTTAGCACGAGTTTGTGGTATCCAATTCATTACCCATATGCCCCCCTCCGAAAGGTGTGAGGGGATGTTCAACAGACCATGCTGACCCTCAGAACCCTTTGTGTTATAGTTTTTCATTGATTTTTATTAGCTGTGTGGGTTCTATGACTTATTTCATGGTGTACTAATATGCAAAGCAGAACTCTGTCCATTGAGAGCTTGTCTCCATTTTGCCGGGATCTTCATTATCACAAATTCTGTGGAGTCAAACTCTTAACTAGTTTGGTTTCGCATCTGACTGGGAGAGAATGTGCATAAGAGATGTGAAACTCAGAAGCTATCCATTTAAGCTAGTGCTTTGAATGTGGAAAAGACACAAGTCTGAAACTGTGATGCAGATCCAAACACGCACTCTATGGAAGCATAAAATCTCATGCAGGATGCTTTCCTTCCACACATAATTATGGCAATATTATTGGTGATATCCATATGATATTCTAACGTGATTGGGAGGCGCGACTTTCTCACATGCTGCATGAAGGGAATAGATATGTATAGACCTTTTACCAAATACCGATACAAAGGTTCCTCGACCTTCTCTCAGCTTTGCATTTTTTATGATACTTAACAAGCCTTAGTGACTAGGCTGTAACTTCTTTCTAGGTGGTGCCTTCTATTTTATCTCTCTTTGTCTTTCATTTCCCTGCACCAAAAAGAAGTTTGTTGGAATTTGAAATTGTAGTTGAACAAAGCTAAAGTTAAATGTTATGCAGGGACAAGTTCCAATTTTCCATATTTGTCCAGGAATATTTGTTCCACGATAAAGTTAAGATTTAAGATTGAAAAAGACTTCTGCTACTAAGTTATCAATTTAGTGAAGTCCGTGCAGGCCTATGCTCCCTTAGTAAGAGAGCATTGTTGGGCACAACATTTTCCCCACGGACAACTATTTTTCTTGTCGTTGGTTGTTCTGTTTCATATGTTCATAGTGACTTCTCCAATATAAATATGCCATGGCCATACCATGAATGCCTAGGTGCTATTATCCCCAATATATTGAAGGGATTGCCCCACACTGATTTTATTAGTGTGTTTGGTTTCACGTCTTCCAGCACTGGACGCACGACGCACATCAAGCAAGAAGCTACACAAAGTAGCTTTCACATGTATATATTTTTTCATTTGACGCAAGCCGTCATAATGTACATTTATAATGCTAATCCAATCATGTACTATGTTTGGGTGAGGGGGATGCATATGGAAGCTGAATTAAGATCTCCCGAAGTGAAGTTTTATGCTGGTAAAAAGCATCTTCATACCCAAATCAAGTTTGGCCTGTTGGCCTCAATATTGGAAGCACTTTGAGGGTAGGGGTAGCCAGACTTTGGTGTATGCTCAGATTGATCATTGTTGGATTTTCTGGGAATATGCCATTGGCCTAAGATAGCTCCTCTGTTGACTGTTCTGCAAACTTAAGTTCGAGGACTTAGACGAATATTTGGTTGTGGAAAGACGTTTTGTTAACTTAAGAGCAGTCTTGAAAAACAATCCGAACAAAATTATGTGATATGATAACAAAAGGTATATTTGGAACACTTTTCTTGTCAGCGCTGTGCTTTCTTAGCTGTACATTGCCTTTACGTAAAGGGAGCACACCTAGAAACATTGCTATTCATTAAGTGCGTCGAATCATACCGTTGCTTTCAATGCACTACGCATTTGAGAGTGTTTGAGGGGAACAGAAGTGATTATTTTTCAAATTAAGTTATAAAACATGCACTAAGTTAAGCCGAGAAGTTGTTTGGACGTCAAATTTATACTGCTTTTTTTTTTTTTATAACACTTCAATCTTATATAATATTTTTGCAAATATTGATTGTGATGTAGGTTATTACTCTCACATATTTGTGACTACAGGATTGAAAAAATATAAATAAATAAATAAAAAGGCTGAAAAAATGGCAATGATAACTAGCTTCCGTTGTTATGTGCTGTTCTATTGGTTAGCCACTTTCTTAGGTAAACGCGTGATTTCTGATTGAAGAGGAAGGTGAGACCTCTCAATCCCGTTTTATTGGAGATAATTTCGTCTCAGCAAACTGCAGTGGTAACTATCACGTGGAGAACATGCTCACTCGTGGAATTTTATTTTACATTTCCTACTGGTGTGAGTTAAATAAAAAGTAATTCTTTTTCTTTTTTCC
This sequence comes from Glycine tomentella, assembly GCA_007407185.1. Taxonomy (NCBI): domain Eukaryota; kingdom Viridiplantae; phylum Streptophyta; class Magnoliopsida; order Fabales; family Fabaceae; genus Glycine; species Glycine tomentella. Next base: position 184,654 of record PYAF01005798.1, read on the forward strand.
TTTTTGATGCATAATCATTCTTGAGGTGTGTTTAGATAATTAATGTGAAAATACCATTGTTTTAGGTTAATGTTGAAACATTAAAACATATACGTTGAAAAAAATGGATTTTGGATTTGAACATAGTTTATCTAAATGTAAAAGTTAGTAAGAGCCTATTATGGTTTTAAAGTGTTAATTAAAATTATTAGAAAAAGTAGAATAGCATTTAAAAAATATTTAAAAATTAAATATGTTCACTTTTAGTAAAAATTGTCTCTTTTAAGTTATTCATCTATAAAAAATATGTTGCATGATTTTTATTTGGTTAAAATATCTTTTAGTACTTTGTTTTTGGTAATTCTAGTTTTGGTCTTTTATGTTTTAAAATTAACGTTTTGGTCCTTTAAATTTGCATCCTTACCTAAAATGTTCATTTCATCAATTTTTCACTAGTACTGTTAGTATTTTTTTTTCATTTTAAAATAATTAATTTTAATATAATAGCTATTATTAATTATCACTATGCTTAAATTAGTTATTTATCATTATACGTAACTAAAATAATTAGTTTAAACATAAAAATAACCACATTTTTTTATTAAATTGTTCAAAATTTTATCATCAAGCTTCATCTCTTCTACAAAATATAAGAATTTGTCACAAATAAACAAAATCAGAATATCAGATTTTTTCACTTAAATAATACAAAAAAATAAAAAAATTATCCAAATAATACAACCCAAAAAATATTTACACAAATGATACAAATTAGATGAGAAATTTCATATTTTTTTTTTGTTTTTAACATTATGAAGTGGATTTCCTAGAAACCGGTTTCATAACGTGCTACTTTTTCCTTCTTCAAAATCTACCTTACTAAATTCGTTCATGGGGAATTGATGTCTTAACACATTTTTTATTTATTTTTTCTTATAGATTTTGTAAAATTGTTTCTTTTTTGTTTTAATTTTTTTAGTTTACTAATTTATATATATTAATTTATAAAAAATATAATTTATCTAGAATAACATTTTAAGAAAAATTCATGTATTTAAATACTCAATACAAACATAATTTAGTTAAATGTTTATGAAAAATGCATATATTTAAGTGATCTAATTATTTTACCTAAACAAATTAAATAAATAAAATATGTTCAATATTTAAGTTTTTTTTGTTATTTCCTTTTTATTGTTTTTTGTTTTTTTAAATCCCTCTTTAATTTTTTTCCTTTTTAATTATCTATATTTATGTTTAAATTGAAAATAATTTGTAGTTTGAGAACACTTAAATATATGCATTTT
>PYAF01005798.1:197878-218491 GCA_007407185.1 Glycine tomentella
ATGGCATAGAAGAGCAAGTCACATAAACATGCATCATATGAACAAGCTCATAAGAAAAGATTTAGTAATTGGGTTACCCAAACTCAAGTTTGAGAAGGACAAACTTTGTGATGCTTGTCAAAAGGGGAAACAAACAAAGAACTCTTTTCAAAGTAAAAACATTGTTTCCACCTCTAGACCACTTGAACTTCTTCACATTAATTTGTTTGGTCCTTCTAGAACAATGAGTTTAGGTGGGAATTATTATGGACTTGTAATTGTGGATGATTACTCTAGATACACTTGGACTCTATTTTTGAAATCCAAGAGTGATGCTTTCCTTGCTTTTAGAAAAATGGCCAAGCTTACTAAAAATGAGAAAGGTTGTAAAATTGTCTCTATAAGAAGTGATCATGGTGGTGAATTCCAAGATGAACATTTTGAAAAATTTTGTGAGGAAAATGGAATTAATCACAATTTTTCAGCTCCAAGAACACCCCAACAAAATGGTGTTGTGGAGAGGAAAAATAGATCTCTTGAGGAAGGAGCTATAACACTTCTTAATGAGTCAAATTTGCCTAAGTATTTTTGGGTTGATACTGTAAGCATTGTATGTTACACTTTGAATAGATTACTTATAAGGCCTATTTTAAAGAAAACTCCTTATGAGCTATACAAAGGAAGAAAACCTAACATCTCTCATTTAAGAGTATTTGGCAGCAAGTGTTTTGTATTGAACAATGGGAAAGAATCACTTGGGAAATTTGATGCTAAGGCAGATGAAGCAATTTTCCTTGGATATTCATTACATAGCAAGGCTTATAGAGTATTCAATAAAAGAACAATGTGCATTGAAGAATCTGTACATTTGATTTGTGATGAAACTAATCCCTCTAAGGAGGAAAAAGAGATTGATGGTGATGCATGACAGTTGGAAGAATTTATTGAATTGGACAAATCCTCAACCAAAAATGAAGAACCAAGTGCTGAAGAAAAATCCACAACCTCTGTTCAAGTGCCTAAAGATTGGAGAACAACAAGAGACTTATCACTTGATAACATCATAGGTGAAGTTTCAAAGGGAGTATCTACTAGATCCTCATTAAAGAACCTATGCTGTGATATGGCTTTTGTTTCTTAAATATAACCTAAGAACATTGATCAAGCCTTGAATGATGAACATTGGATGCATGCCATGCATGATGAGCTCAATCAGTTTAAGAGGAATGAAGTTTGGGAACTTGTTCCTAGACATTCATCTCTTAAACCCATTAGCACAAAATGGGTTTTTAGAAATAAATTTGATGAGAGTGGAATCATAGTCAGAAATAAAGCTAGATTGGTGGCTAAAGGCTATAACCAAGAAGAAGGCATAGACTATGAAGAAACTTTTGCTCCAGTTGCAAGATTGGAAGCAATCAGGTTGTTACTTGCATATGCATGTCTCATGAATTTCAAACCTTTTCAAATGGATGTTAAAAGTGCATTTTTGAATGGATATATTGAGGAGGACATATATGTTGAACAACCTCCTGGTTTTACTGATTTCAAATATCCAAACTATGTTTATAAACTGAAAAAGGCACTTTATGGTTTGAAATAAGTTCCTAGACAATGGTATGAACGCTTAAGCAAATTTATGCTTGAACAATCTTTCACAAGGGGAAATGTTGATAAAACCTTGTTTATCAAAAGGCATGGCAATGATTTCTTATTGGTTCAAGTTTATGTGAATGATATAATTTTTGGTTCTACTAATCACTTGTTGTGTAAGGATTTTTCATCAGCTATGCAGAAAGAATTTGAGATGTCAATGATGGGTGAACTAACATTCTTCCTTGGACTTCAAATAAAGAAAATGAAGAATGAAACCTTTCTCAATCAATCCAAGTATTGTCTTGAAATCATCAAGAAATTTGAGATGGAGAAAAGCAAGGATGCTGCAACTCCCATGGCTACATCAACACATCTTGATTCAGATGAAAGTGGAAAGAAAGTTGATGAGTCTAAATTTAGAGGAATGATTGGATCTTTGTTGTACTTGACAACTAGTAGACCTGATATAATGTTCAGTGTTTGCTTATGTACAACATATCAAGCAAATCCCAAAGAGTCTCATCTTACTGCTGTCAAAAGGATCCTGAAATATCTCAAAGCTACACCTAGAGTTGGTCTTTGGTATCCTAAAGGTGCTTCTATCAATATTATTGGATATTCTAATTCTAATTTTGCAGGTTGCAAATTAGATAGAAAAAGCACAAGTGGCACTTGTCATCTTCTAGGAAGTTCATTAATCTCATGGCATTGCAAGAAACAATCTAGTGTTGCATTATCTACTGCTGAAGATGAATACATCTCAGCTGGAAGTTGTTGTGCACAAAGTTTGTGGCTAAAACAACAAATGCAAGATTATGGAGTAGAACTGAATGAAATTCCTCTGCTATGTGACAATACAAGTGCTATAAACATATCAAAGAATCCAATAATGCATTCAAGGACAAAGCATATTGAGATCAGATATCATTTCCTCAGGAATCAGGTTAAAAAAGGTAACATAAAGGTAGAATTCATTGACACCAATAACCAACTTGCTGATATATTCACAAAACCATTATCAAGGGATAGATTTTATACACTTAGAAACATGCTAGGTACTCTTGATGAAAGTAACATAAACTAGCTTGTTCTATATGTGTTTTGTGTGATGAATTAAAGCCAAATAGTCACAAGAATGTATGATTGCCTAGAACCTTGCATAAAAGCTGCTAAATGCTCTGTATATGATAAATTGACTGTAATAATCGATTACACCATGGGTTAATCGATTAAAATCATTAAAAATCACATTCAGTATGAAAATTGTGCTCATGTAATCAATTACATACATATGGTAATCGATTATTCTTCATATTGCAAGAATTCAACTATCTCTAGAATAATCGATTACACATCGAAATAATCGATTACATTGATCAAAATTCTCTAAATGAATGCATGTCTCACTGGAATAATCGATTACTAAAGACTTGTAATCGATTACCTTCAACATTAGAAGTGATAGTCTCCCTGGAATAATCGATTACCACTCGGGATAATCGATTGCTTATGCTTTGATACCTGTATAATTCATAAAAGTTATCAGATAATCGATTACTTTACAATATAATCGATTACTGGTCGTCTTCAACCTCTGACAAAGAATAAAATAATCGATTACTTAAATGAGATAATCGATTACTGTGTTTTTTTGGTGACTCATTTGCTCTGGGATAATCGATTACTTAACGAAATAATCGATTATTCATGCTGTTGAACGTAATCTGACAGGTTTTTATGGGAAAATAAATTGCCCAATCCGTTTTAAAACATATCCCATGTCATTAAACTATCACCAACAACTATATTTTTGAAATAATGAACGATTTGGAGTCTCATTAGTGCCTATAAATAGTGGATTACAAGCCTAAAATTCCTTGCACCTTATCTTCTTCTATCTCTCTGCATTTTTCTGTCATTTCTGAGTCTTATTTTTGTCCTAACCTTCATTTTGTAATCATGTCTAACCCAACCCCTAAGAGAGTGAGGACATCCAAGAGGAAAACTGGGGAATCTTCTTCAAATCCCCCTGCTCCCCAACCTGCAAACAGGCTTGATCTGTGGTTTTCCACAGAGGCTGATAAAATGAACTATCTTCAGGTCAATGCAACAAAGCCTGTTGCTTCTCCCAAGTACCTTGAACTTGATTGGTTCATTAGGGAGGGATTCCAATTTCCTGCCTTTCTGGAAGCCCAAGGGCTGAGAAGGTTCTTAGAAATGAAGGGTACTTTTTACCCTGATTTAGTTAAAGTCTTTTACACTTGCTTGAAAGGGTCAATGCAAGGGGACATGAAGTCCAAAGTAAAGGGAGTTGAAATGAGAATAACTCCAGACATTTGGGAATTTGTGGCTGGAGTGGTTTGTGAGGGTGCTCGTAGGTTTGATGAGGATCCTGAGGGTTACAGTAAGATGGATACCTATAGAGAAATGTTGCATGATCCTGACATGAGGCTAAGGACTAGGCTGGAACTGGACCTATGACTGCTGAGGATAGACTCCTCCATTACATCATAACATACATTATCATTCCTAGGGCCACAAATCATGCCCAAGCAACTGATGAAGACCTCCAATTGGTCTATGGGCTGAAGAACAATATACCCATGAATTAGGTGCTTATCTTTGAGGAAATCATGCTTAAATCCAAGAGGCTAGTGAACTACCCATTCCCATATCCTGTCTTTGTCTCTAGACTGATTGATCACTTCAACATTGATGTTGAGAATGAAGTGGTTGACAACACAAATTCCTCCAACAGTTTGATTAAGGAGAAGCATCTTACAAAAATGGGGATGAGGAAAACACCCAATGGATGGGCGATGGCAAATCAACAAGCCGTCGCTGCTGATGTGGAACAAGTGGTGGCTGATTCAGAAGAAGAGCAACCACAGCATCCACAACCTGCCTATTCTGATTTTGAATCATTGATGATTCAAAAGATGGACTCTATGCTCAAGCTTCAAGAGGATTTCAAGGCTGAGACCCATGAAGCTTTGGAAGAAATTAGGGAGCGACTTGACTCACTTGAGGCCAATATGAATGATAATGCCTCTACTGAAATTTAGGATTGTTTAGATTGCTTTTTAAGTTTACTTTCTTTGTGTGTTTTATTGGTATGTTTTAGTATGTTTAAAATTTCCTATGTACTGCCTCCTAAAGACTTAATTTTAATGGTATTTGCATTTTCAGTTCAATACCCGTTGTGCATAATTTGTTTTTGACTTTTAACAAGCCAAATAGGGGGAGAAATGGTAAGAATTGATTAAGGGGGAGTAATTTAAAATGTACTCTGTTTGCCCCTGTTTTTTGGTTCAGTTTTTGCCAAAAATTTGAAATGAATGAATGCTGGAATCTAGGGGGAGTAACTGTATGAAATGGAAACTAACAGGTTTATATAATGCTTAATTGAATGTTTCATGAATCACAAATGCTTTAACACTTGTATCTTGGCAAAGGCAATTGAAAATTTACAGGTTTTAAAAGTTTGAAGTTCATTTGTTAAATACTCAATCAATCTCCGAGTCCCAGTGCTTAATCAACTTGAAGATTTGACATGTTTAAAGTCAAAAAGGGGGAGATTGTTGATTCAAAAGGAGTCATGAAAGGATGGACAAGGAATCAAGCTTTGGAGTTTTGTGCTTTCAACATGCCTCATTTCAAAAGTGTCTTGGAAGCTTGAATATCAATTTGATTCATGTAAAAGGGAAGATGTATTATCTGATAATCGAATGTGCATATCATGCATAATCATTCATTTAGGATTGTTAGAATGAAGGCCAATACAAAAGCAATTAATAATTGAGGCAAATTAAAATCAAGTTTTTGGAAAAATGAAGTTTTCCTGTTTTAATCATTACAGATATGTTGGCATCGATTATTTTGTTCTTCGTGCCTTCTGGAAAACAAACCAAGAACAATGTAATCGATTACATATCGAATTAATCGATTACCTAGGCTAAAATTGAAATAACATACTTCTTGTCTTAATCGATTACAGAAGTTCGTAATCGATTACATATCATGCCTATGACTAACATGTTCTGCTGATTTAATCGATTACATATCGTTTTAAGCGATTACATAGTTCATTTGAAAATATTGGTCTGTCTGTCTTAATCGATTACCATATTCAGTAATCGATTACTCAGAGTATTTGGAAAATCATGAGTGTCTGGTTTAATCGATTACGTGTCGGAATAATCGATTATAATGTTCATAGCTCAAACCCAGAACGTATTATAAACACTTTAATCGATTACATTCTTGAATTAATCGATTACATATGCGAAATAATCGATTACGGGAGCGTGTTTAACTGATTATTTTCAGTTAGAAAGCTGTTATAAATAGAACCCATTGCTTTGTGATTTTAAGAGTTGAGAAATTCGAATTCTGGGCAATCACAAACTCATGAGCTTTCTTTAGTGAGTTTTCTAAGTTCAAAAACATCTTGGCTTCACAAAAATTCATATGGATTTTTGATTTGAAGAGTGAAGCATCATTGAGTTTCAAAGAGTAAGGAAAGAGATGCATTGAATCTGTTATTCATTCTTTCAACCTGATGAATCATACATATGCATTTTGTTCATTGGATTATCAGGTGAATTCGTTCCTTATTCTTTGTGGATGTAAATCTGTTATTTGATTTCTGTAAAGATTGGCTTATTGTAAATGGGTTTCTTGCATGATAACTAGAGATAGTGTTTCTCTAGGAGTTGTTGAGTAGTGTTCTCAGTTTGGGTTGGTCTCTAAGAATCTAAAAGTGTTTTAGATTTCTGAACTTTATCTAGGGTTGATAAAGAGAGGCTTGTAATATCTTGTAAGAACATTAATTTGCAATAGTGGAACTCCATTCTAGTGTTGAGTGGAAGAACTGGATGTAGCTTCATAGTGTTTGAAGTGAACCAGTATAAATATTGTGGCTGATCTTTATTCTAATATCTTCATCTCTTTATTGCTTTGGTTTGTGAATCAAATTATTTGCACAAAAAGATTTCAATTGTCTATTGATTTTCTTGACAGAGGAATTTGATTGAATATAAGATTCTTGTTTTCAAAACAATTTTTAAAAGTGATAAAGATCCTGTGGAAACTTTGATTGAAAAATTTTAAATACCAAGGTTTAACCAATTCACCCCCCTCTTGGTTGTATTAAAGTATTCCTATTATTTTCACCCTTCATCTGTTTTGATTATTTGACCATTGTAGTGCACTAAGCATTTGACAGATGAGGAAAACATGTTGTGTAATAGAGAAAGAAATGTGACAAAGGGTTTGTGTTTATAAAGTTGGAAGTAAGTAATAGAGCAAGGAAGTATTCTGAGGATGTGTTAAACAAAGGTGGATGTGAGTTCTATATATAGGGGTCATGGTTAAGGATTTACAACCTAGGTTTAGGGTTAGGATTTGGAGCATTGATTCTTTGACGTAAATAAATGAGGATTTGAAGCATTGAATTCCCTGACATGAATAAATGAGGATTTAAAGCATTGGATTTCCTAACAAGAATAAATGAGAATTTAAAGCATTGGATTCCCTGACATAAATAAATGAGGATCTGAAGCATTGGACCCGTGAGTGAGAGAAAAAGAAGAAAAGAAGTAAGATTGGAGAAAACAAGTTATGTCTTCTCTTAAGTGTGTGGTCTAGGGTAAGGGTTAAGGGTTTACGAGCTAGGGTTAGGGTTTGGAGCATTGGATTCCCTGACATAAATAAATGAGGATCTGAAATAAATTGGATTCCCTAACATTAATAATGAGGATCTAAAATAAATTGGATTCTACCATGAATAAATGAGAATATGAAACAAATTGGACATGTGAGTGAGAGACAAAGAAGAAAAGAAGTAAGATTAGAGAAAACAAGTTTTGTCTCCTCTTAAGTGTATGGTTCGGGGTTAGGGTTAAGGGTTTTTGACCTAGGGTTAGGGTTAGGATTTGGAGCATTGGAACCCTGGCGTGAATAAATAAGGATATGAAGCATTAGATTCCTCGACATGAATAAATGAAGATGAAGTTGTGAACCCGTGAGTGAGAGAAAAAGAAGAAAAAAAAAGAGAAAATAAGTTTTGTCTCCTTTTAAGTGTAGGGTCTGCGCTAGGGTTAGGGTGACTTTTAGTGGCCACAGATCATTTAATATACTAGGGTTAGGATTTGTGCGACAGACATATTGATCGAGGTTGAGAATTAGGGCAAAAACAAGAAAAAATTACTAAGACAACTTTTGGGTTAACTTTTGGCACTTAGTTTCTTATTTGTATAAGCTATTTTGGTTAAAATAATGTTTCACTCCCATAGTTTTCATGCCAATAAAACCATTAAGACAACTTTTGGGTCTCGATTTGGCCTTCAAATACATTGAAGAATTAGGGAAAAAACAAGAAAAAATTACTAACACTTGAAGATTTCAATCGATACTTCAAACTTTTGGCATTAAAACACACATGACGACTACAAATAATTAAATAGCAATCAAATAATTTGGTGGGGGGGGGGGGGTTCTTCAAAACTTGATTCAATGTTCATTGCTTCATCGAGGTATTGATCCAAACCCTCCAAATTTAAAGAGTTGGCAGAAATTGGTAGTGGATGTGCACGTGTTTGTGTGGGTGTGCTTGCGGTGGTAATATATAACTCCAGGCATGTGTACTAGGAGATGTTTGCGAACATGGAAAACATAGTCATTACATCCTCATCATCGTGCAACATGCATGCCCTGCACTAGCCACAATGTCCAACAAATGATACGGGTAATCGAAAATGTATATCCTTGACCACTTTACCATTTGGTAGACTATTCCTGTTTCCAATAGCTTGCTTTAAGGAATAAAATGGCATTATGTTGTCAAGTTGAACGATCTTTGGTGAATCGCTTACAAATGTTGAACCATGTTTAGTTGTTATAATGGTGCCATCATATTACACAATCGCATTGACTGATGATGAAGTCATGGTTTAGGGTTGCAGAATGGTTTCTAATAAAGGTGATGAATCAGACTGTCTCATTGTAGACCATATTTATAATGTTTAATGTCTTGTCAAATACATTTCAAAAAGAATAACTAAGATCCCACCGACAAAATAAACGGCCTAGATATCACCGATTAGAGCAACGCACATTGAACGACCAAGATCTCACTGACAAAATAAACGGTCTAGATATCACCGATTGGAGCAACGCATATTGAACGGTCAAGATCCCCACCGACAAAAAGAATGGCCTAGATATCACCGATTGGAGTAATGCACGTTCAATGACTAAGATCCCATCGACAAAATGAACGACCTAGATATCACCAATTGGAGCAACGCACGTTCAACAACCAAGATCTCATCGACAAAATCAGCGGCCAAGATCCCACCGAATGAACTATGTTAATGTTAGATTTGTTTTATGAATGCAATGCATGTATTGCCATCATATACACTAACTCACATACTCACAAACTCACTTTCTCTCATTCTCATATATCCCTCTTTAACTGCGAGATGTAAGTTTCTTAATTTCTTACTTTCTGTGTTGTACAGAGTTATTTTTTATTGAATTGAATGGTATACTCTACAGGCAGTTGAGTTTTGCTTTTTCCTCTTCACTCCAAATGTTATTTGAATATTACACAACACAATGTTGTCAAGGTAATGTTTTTGCATTTTAGGTTACCAATAATTTTGGTATTTACAAATCTGCATTGTATGCCCATATGTTGTTAATATTTGACGCAAGTGTTTCCAAAGGAGAATTAACCTCTTGTTAAGAAGTATGTATTTCATACGTGCAACATGTCATGAAGTGTGTTTCAACAATAACTTTATCGTTTATGTTTTTTTTATGGTATTGATTATGTATGTTTTAGGAATTTTATATGTAATCTTGTTTTATTTTATGGATTATCGTTTAAGTTCAATTGCAATGTCTTTTTAATAATAATAGTAATTCCAGTTTACATTAAGTTTTACTATTTAATATGATATATTAACTAATAATTAACTAATTATATTATAAAGGGAGATTACTAAGGATTTGGGAAAATAAATATTGAAGGAATGACATATCAGTAAAATTGTATGGTTTCATTTAAGGATTAATTAATCTTTTAAATACTATTGTAGATTAATTCATATTTAAATACTCGTAGTTTTATATCAATCATCAATGCAAACTATTAAAATTGAACATGTTTTATTTATTTAATTTGTTTAGGTAAAATAATTAGATCACTTAAATATATATATTTTCATAAATATTAAACTAAATTATATTTCTATTAATTATTTAAATATATTTATTTTTCTTAAATGCTATTCTAGATAAATTATATTTTTTATAAGTTAATATATATATATATATATATATATATAAATTAGTAAACTAATTTTTTTTTAAAAAAATAGTTTTAAAAAAACTGTAACAAAAAAAATAGAAAACAATTTTGAAAAACTCAAATAGAAAACAAAAAATTAAAAACAAAAAACACAAAAAATCCCTTACGAAATCAGTTATTGGGGAACTGATTTAGTAAGGTCATTTTGAAAATAAATAAAGCACATTATGAAATCGATTCCTACGGAGCCGATTTCATAAAGTTATTAAAATAAAAATGAAGGTGAGAAATTGGTTTAGGAGAATCGATTTCTCACCATGCACAGTGATTTATATAATTTATGTAAATAACTTTTGGATTGTATTATTTAGGTAAATTTTTTATTTTTTTATGTTGTTGGGGTGAAAAGTTCCACAACCTCATATAAATTAAGCCCCCAAATTAGTATTTCAAATTCAAATCAAAACCCCAAATCATAATTTTATATCCATCAAAATCCCTTAATCACAACCCTAGATCCAAATCATAATCAAATCTCCATGCACAAAATTGAGGATTGGCTATTCCATGAAGACATTCACAATCACTTATTTTCAAACTCATTCACACACAAAATGCAAGCACCATAGGGACTCAATCAAAATGTGTACTACCTAGCAACCAACATTCAAAATCAAATAAATGACCAAGCCACCACAACCTATAACTTCCCTAACACAAACGAGGGCAGAGAGTGATTGATGGTGCAAAAAGAGAAGAGGTACAAACAAGAATCGGCTCCTGACAAACTTCCAGTGGGAGAGATACATGAATGGATTGAATACATATTCGAATGAGAGAAATCTAGAGGTTATACATATTTAATACTATACTATTAGAAATTGAGTATATTCAAATATAATTGATCCTAAGCATATGCATGTATTCAATTCTTTTTAACTTAATAAGAAAGATATTAGTTATTACTATTATCTTAAATCCTAACCATGAAATCATGTCATCAATATTTTAAAAAAAGTGATGGATGTGCAGACAGTAGGTTTTCATTATGTCCCACATGTGTAGGTGAGGACACAAACATTAAATTTTGTGCAAGTTGGTTGAATCACAAATTAAACTACCGAATTAACACCAATTTTTAGTTGTTTATAATATAAAATTATTTTTAAATTGAAATGAATAGACAATTAAAAAAGGTAAAATATGTAGATAAACATAAAAAAGGTAATTTGACATAATTAAAGAAATTTTTTATAAATAATTACTATAATACGAGTATGCAAAATGTATATCTAATTAATACGAGAACATAGAGTTTTGGAAGCATATAAGTGAGGGAGTGATGAAAATATAAATGATAAAAAACTAACATTGATCAATAAAAAAAAATGATGGCACTACTACAAAAGCGTTATTCAAAGACGATTTTAAACCCTATACAAAGATGGTTGAAGAATCGTCTTTGTATCCAACATTGTTAAAAGTCAGACATTCAAAGATAGTTATTAAACCGTCTTCGTATTAAACGATTCTAGACAGTTCCTCATTGAACCGTCTGAGAAGGTGTTGAAAAATATAAAAAAAAACCACGCATTCTAAGATGGTTTTTAGGTATAACAGTCTTAGAATGCGACTATTTTAAGACGGTATGCCTTAGAACCGTCTTAAAATCACTATGTTAAAATAAAAAATAAAAACAATGATTCTAAGACGGTTCTTTGGTATAACCGTCTTAGAATGGTCACATTCTAAAACGGTTATGCCTTAAAACCATCTTAGAATCATTGTGTTAAAATAAAAATAAAAATAAAAATAGTGATTCTAAGACGGTTATTTGGTGTAACCGTCTTAGAATGTGACCATTCTAAGACGATTATGCCTTAGAACCGTCTTAGAAGATAATTCATGGCAATAGTGAGAATGTTGATTCCATTCCAGCCAATTGACTTTCTATATGCACAACAACAATGGAGTCTTTTCCCACGAGGTGGGTCAACTACATGGAATCATGGATCATAGCTACATAGATCATACGGTGCTATAAATTTGTCTTCTATCAAGTACAAAGATAAACCATTTACCTCTAGATCACTCTTAATAGGTTGACCTATATTTTTAAATCATAAAAGTAGAAAAGTACATAAAAATATTTTTTTATTGATTATCATAAAAGTGATATGAAAGCAAAAGGAAATAGTTGAGACATATTGGAACAAAATTATGCAAAAGAAAGTCTAAAAAATCTCCAATTAAACATGTCAATCTTATAACAGTAGATAGACATCACTAACCCCAGATTCACTATTATTGTTTTGATTTTTTTTTAACTTGTGATTCATTCTACTACATTTCTAACATTCCACTCATTTTATAACTTGATGCAAACAAGGAACTCATTTAAGCCATGCATGAGAGTATAGACACATAAAGAGTAGCATATAATAACATCTTCTACAAGTCCAGAGAGTACTACTGAATCACATAGTAGTGAACAGAAATTATCAATATACTTGACCATGACCTTAAATCAAGTTGGAGAATTTTGCTTTTCTTAATTTATAAAGACACCTAATGCCTAGGAAAAAAACAAAAAAGGACCTCCAAAGACTAGTGTGTCCCGTTTGAAAAGGAAGGCTATATATAAAATGTTTATTAGTAACTAATGTGTCCTGTTTGAAAAAAAATGACTTATGTTTGTGATTTATCCAATGTAGACAATAAAAAACTATTTTGAAAAAATGGCTGGAATCATGAAAGAAAAATGCATCCCAACTATATTAATGTGTAATTAAATGAAAATATAAAAACTATTTTCATTGTCAATATATACACATTATAACAAGTTTTGGATAAAGTGAAAAATTGTTAAAATGTTAAAATAGATAAATACTTGGAGGCAGCCTAGAACGAAAATGATGATTCCACAAGGCAGCACAAAATGTTTACATCAAATATTTTTAGAAAAGAAAATAAATATAGAGAAATAATTTATTTAGCAATTATTAAACCATCAACCAATTAAGAACATGATTATGATAAGATGATTTTAATTGACTACATAGTAGAGAATTTCTTATAATCACATAATTTTTTAATCTATAAAATTTATAACTAATACATAAGTTGACTTAATCGTACATCCATATTAATTATTTTTTAATAGAATGCACATCAACAATAAATTGTCTAACCTTCAATACTTTATAAATTCTAAATTATCTCTATAAATTTTCATTCTGATTTTTTTTTTCTTTTCAAAGACAACTGTAACAATACTTTACGAGACTAAATGGAGATTTACTTAATAAATCAACAAAATATATTTTTTGTATTTCCCTTCATTTAAAATAAGCACCTTTTTTGGGGGAAAAGAACATTTTTTGCTTCTTTTTTATAAAAGTTATTTTCTATTTTAAAAAAATGAAAAGAAAAAAATATGTATTTAACAAGAATAATTTTAATAAGATATAATTTTAAAAATTACAACACATATAGGCTATCTTCTTCATTTTTATTTTTCTATTGCTCTTGATTATGCGGTTCTATTTTTTTCTCCACTTCTTTTTTTTATCTCATTTTAAAAATTATTTTACAAAATAAATTTTAAGAATAAAAATAAAACACATGATCATCCTAAAATAATGAGGAATGTTTCACGGATGAAGAACTATTAAGTTCACATGTGGTAAGAAGCATACCATGGAATGCAGTCGGTCCTGGAGGCCATGGTCAAGAAAGGCTAAGAGCATCTCCAATGCAAGCAACTTTAATGAGTTTTTTAAACAACTTTTTGTGATTCCTATAGTATTTTTTATGATCCTTACAATGTCATATCACTCCTAAAGAACTCACCCAATATTTTACTCCAACACAAGAAACCATAAGGAACTCAAAAAATTCCACATATTTATATTTTTTTTTAATAAAACTTAACATTTTTTTTAATAAAAATTCCATAATATTTTGCTCACCGTGCACTCTTTCTTTTCAAACAAAAAGAATTTGCTTTTTTATTTCCACATGTCTCCTTCTCCTTTTTATTTCCAGAAACTTCTTCCCCTACACGTCGTTTCACTCCCGCTCCCCTCTGTCGTCACTCTTACCCCACACCCCACAAAGCTTTCTTCCCCTCTGTTTTCACATCCACACCCACACCCTCTCCTCTCTCTTCTCCGCTCACCTATATCTTCACTATCATCGTCACCGTCGCCGCTGCATCCGTCGCTTCCACTAGCTGTTGCCACTGCTTCCGTCGCTGTCCAGTCGCCGTTTCCACATGCGCCAACGCTGTCGCCATCTTCCTCGATCAGTTCGGATATGTTGTAGGTAGTTATTTTCCCTCTTTATTTTCCTGTGGTGATTGAGGCTAAATAATAGTATATTTTAGTTTAAGAACCGGGTGCTTTTATAAGATGCGCTTCTTCTTTTTTAAGGAACCGTTCCCCCACGCAAGCCAGCTCCAACGCAAAAAAAATTTAAGGAACGATTTCTTCAATTTAAGGAACCATGTAAGCTCCTGCGTTGGAGATGTTCTAAGGGGGAATGGAGATGGATACATTGGAAATGTTGTTAATGGCTCAATTTCCCATTAAGACACTCGAGGTTGCCTCTCTCCTGCTACACCGTTATTGAGGATCAGAATAATCATACATTTAAATTAATGTCGACAGCATTATTATGAATACCCTCTTATTTTTACACTCAAACATTATACATTCAAATATGAATAAAGAAATAAAGAAATGATAATACCATAGCATGACCCCTGAAGCGGGAGGGAGTTTGAGGAATTCCCAGAGTCCAGAAAAAGCTTAACCAGTCCAAGTTAAAGCTTCAGATGTCAATAACATTTCCTTTGTAATCCAGCCCATAAGTAAGCCTAGTAAGCCAATAAATGTGCTTATAATAGAGTCCTACATCCTACTTTCAGTTCCTCAACATTCAACAAATAACAACATTAGTACAAATTGGAGGAAAACATATAATAACAAAAAATCTAATAAACATAGGATATTTGTAGTAGACTAGTTGAAAAACTACACAAATTAAAGGGCTAGAAAATTGAAAGAAACATATATCCACAAAAAACTTAAATCAAGTATAAGGCTGTTGCGATTTAAAAGGTACGGCAAGTGCACCGATCGTTTTCAAGTAATAATTTTAGGTAAGTGAGTATCGTTCTCCATAGGGATTGGGGTGATTTAACAGCAATGTCAACAATTGTGATTGAAAGTAAACAGAAAATTACGCAAGAGATGTTTGATTGATTGGTTGTTTGAATGTAAAGACAGAAATTAAAGAAATGCAATAAATTGATTTGAAAGATTACCAATAGAAGAATAATTGTGGTCAGACACAATCCTCTCTGATTCCTCCTCTTTCACTTGACTAGTTTATTAGCTTTTAACGTGCACAAATGATAAATCTCTTCTAAATTCGTAAACCCTAGATAACTAGCAATTCAACCCTTTAATTCGATCGAGAACCCTAAGCCTTTAGCGATTCTGTCAAACTAAGCATTTAGAGAACATATCAAATGAATTCCTGTTGTGATTGTTCAGAGAATAAGCCTTTTCTAGATTAGTTAATCCCTAATTCCTTAGTGAATTAACCCTTTAACCTGAATCGAAAACCTAATTCCTTAGTGAAATCTATCAGTTTAAGCATTTAAAAGATCATATTATAAGTTCTGCATTCACGCATCCCTATTCCTAGGTGATGAACAAATGTTATTCTTAACAGATCAGAAATTAGAACCCCAACGTTCCCATTGCGAATCCTAACCCTAAGTACTTAATTGAAGTGATCAATTCCAAATAAGAATATGAAATAAGAACAGAAAAGAATAAAACAATCAAAACATGTGTATTTCAATACCAGTCAAATTACAGAGGAGTTCTCATCAGTTCATTGCCTTCCCACAATACAACAATTAGCCTGCCATAGGCCTCAAGAACATCAAAGCAGTGGAAGAATTCATAGTTATGCAGAAACCCTAGCCTTGATTCTTGATTTCCAGAGGTTTTGAGGATTAGAAGAATGTATTAGATGATGATAGATGATATTCTGGATGTCCCCCTTCAGTCTCCCCAGGCCTTTATTTATAGAATCATTTAATTAAGGTAACAAGGCATAAGCTGTGCTCAAATTCGAAGCATATAAAGTTAAAACAGGCAACAAAATCTTTATGGCGCGATCCGCGCGCGATCCCGCGCTAACCGCGCGGGTTTTTTGTATCCATGGCGCTGATCGCGCGGACATCCACGCTAACCGCGTGGATCATTCGAGCTGGATGCCTGATACTGAGATTCCTGGCGCTGACAGCGCGGATTTGGCGCGACTCGAGCGGGATTCTCGAATAGATGGCACTGATAGCGTGGATCTGGCGCTAGTGGCGCAGAGTCTAGCGCGACTAGCGCGACTTGTTCGTGCTTGAGGCCTTCAATTCTGCATATGGCGCGACCCGCGCGGGACCTTGAAACTTGTTTTCTTCTTTTCCTTGCTGGAACTTCCTCCTTTTTGTTCTGAAAATGCTAAATGGTAATGAATTGAGTTGAAAGCAATTAAAATGATAATTTAACTAATTTCTAATCTATTTCCTAACTATTTAACTAAATTATATCCTAAAATTAGCCTAAAACTAGGATGTGTTTGCAACACATCAAAGGCATTGCTTACAACAATAAAATGAGACCAGTTAGTGACTTAGCATAGTGTTTGAATATTTCAATTAGTTGTATCTGTTTCACTATTTGCACAAGAACTAGCCATATGTGATAGAGGTGTACTCTCCAAGTGTCATTCTTACAAACTATATTATTAGTTTAAATTTATTGAAATTATAAAATTATGAGTGGAACTTGTTAAATAAGAAGTGAATATCACAAAAATTTAAATTTTAATTCAATTTAAAAAAATGTGTTGCTAGCCTGTCTATATTTAGAAAGCAATTACTACTTAGCAGAAACTGTTCATCCTAGCTTATCTGAGTTTAAAATTTTCTATTTCTAAATTATCATAAAAAAGGCACAAATAAATAAATAATGACACGTGCTAAGCTAAGTATATTTTCATATTCCCAACATGATTTGAAGAACATGAGCAATAAGAGCTTACAGCCTAAACCAAAGTTGCTCAACAGGATCAAATGAAAAGGGAACATAAGCCAAGTATATTTTCATATTCCTAACATGATATCAAGAATATAAGCAATGAGAGTTGACAACCTAAACCAAAGTTGCTCAGCAGGATCAAGTGAAAAGAGAACATAATCTAAGTATATTTCCAATTGAACTATAGAATTCCAAAAGAACATACCATATTTATCTGCAACAACCTGTCAACCATGAAGCAAAGAGATAGATGAAATAAATACAATATTATTATTTATAAATCCAAGTGATCATCAACAATCATAAAAGTATTAAGCTGTAAGTACTCCAATAAGACTTAAGGACTTCATAATAATAATAAGCTTGCAAAAACATTCATAAGCAGGCTTTAATCTATATGGGAAAGCTTTAATCTATTTGACTCTAGTTGCTGCACATAAGCCTATTCCATACACTCTTTTTTAATCCAATTTGAAAAGCTAAAATTTCACTCTTTTTTCTTCTACTGTTGGATCGAGTTATTTTACACATACAAATAAAACAGACAAAAAACTATGTTCATACCAATTCAACCAAGACATTAGAATAATAGTCCACAAGCTTAACCACTTTGTGTATTTAATCTAAGCTCTGTCATTGATTTGTTTGGTGCGATCCCCTTTGTTGATGGGTCAGAAAAGCATCCTGTTAGTATTTAATCCAATTGCCCTCTCACTATGCCAGCCCCGGTGGCCCAATCTCTGGCTACTTGCAACCTGGTACGTACATGGTTGTAAACTCCTACTCTACTCTTAATTTTTTAAAGAAAAAGAAGATATATGTTCTTGAACATTTGATGGTAAAAGGCTTAGGTAGTAACTATATATTTTCCAGATATTCTTTCAGCCAAAGACACAGATAACAAACACAGGAGTGATACACAGATAACAAACGGTCTGTGGCTGGCCACAATGTCAAGGTTTATTAAGAGGCTGTGATCACACTCATGGACGGTCACATTAGTTTGGGCTTTCCTGACATATGAATAAACATGAGAAAACATGACCCATATTTTAAAAAGCCTTGCTTAAAACAATAGAGTAAATAGCATATGATTCGATACATGGCATCATTACTATAGAAAAAAAGGGAGAAAGCATATGATAGTGGAGGATAGATATTCCTTTATAGCAGAAAGAAAATAAAAAACCAAGTCAAAGAAGCTAGAAAATGGAACAAAACAATTAGTAACCTATGAATAAGCTAGACAAAATATGAGTACAGCTTACATGCTCTGTTAATCTTAAATACTCTTCAATATTGATTAAATAAGTGAAAATTATAATGTAGCATCTTGCTTATAACAATAGAGTAAATAGCATGTGATTCGATACATGGCATCATTACTATAGAAAAAAAGGGAGAAAGCATATGATAGTGGAGGATAGATATTCCTTTATAGTAGAAAGAAAATAATAAAGCAAGTCAAAGAAGCTAGAAAATGGAACAAAACAATTAGTAACCTATGAATAAGCTAGACAAAATATGAGTACAACTTACACGCTCTGTTAACAATCTTAAATACTCTTCAATATTGATTAAATAAGTGAAAATTATAATGTAGCAGATAAAAAACTAATATAAGCCTTCAACTAATAGCTTAAGCTGCTGAAACTTCCATAATTGTGTGTAGACCTTGAAAACCTTATAAAAGTAGGTATCATGCCTACAACATAGCCACACACAGTAGTTTTACTTTCAGAGATCTACCTAAACAAATAGGTAGCCTCTCAATATATTTTTGTGCTGTAAAACAAGCTAAAGTTAATAATAAACCGTACCATTGTTAACTACCAATAGATTAATCAAAATAATGAAATCCTGACCACCAATGTAAGACTTAATTCTATAAAACCAGCCCTAATCTTCCACAATTTTATACGCCGAACACCTTCAAAAAAAAGTACATACCATACCAATAGTATAGCCTTAGGAGGTCAACCAATAGGTACCCTTTCATTATCGTTTTCAGTATAGGAAATATACAAATGCCCCATTTGGACGAGCTTATGTATATATTATTCAAACTTATAGCATAAGCATTTGTGTACGTGTTTCAAAGAACTTAAGAAAGTTGCTTATGACATGTCCATAAGTTGTTTTCAGCTAGTAAGCTTTCTAGGATAACTTATGAAAACGGCTTATGGCATATACAAAATTAGCTTAACCCTATTTTTTCTTCCATTATATAAAAACAAGTTATACATAAATAAGTACTTATTCGGTAGGACCTAAATTAAGTTGTTTATCCAAGCGAGGCAATATTCCATAACTCGGGACATAACTACAACAACCCTGTTCAGATTTTCATCCCATGGTGCTACAAAAATAATAAACACCACTTTCAATTTACATTAATGAATGAATAATCAAATAACCAATTCCTGATCACATCAAATTAAACCCAATTGCTTGTTTATATCTTTTTTTTCTGTTTCCATCGGGGTGAGTGACTGTGATGACCCTGAGATCTGGCGCGGGTGGTGCGGGGAGCCGCGCGGTTGGCGCCAGGTTCATTTGTTAGAAAACCCTGTATAGGGTGTGGCGCGGTTAGCGCCAAGGTCGGCGCTGATAGCGCCAGAGCCACGGGAAGTTGGTGCCAATGGCGCCAGGTTGGCGCGGGTAGCGCCATGGTCTTGGGAGGTTCACGCTGGGAGCGCCAGGGTTGGCGCTGGGGGCGCCAACTGGGCTTAGAGTGTGGCGCGGATCGCGCGGGGTTGGCGCGGATCGCGCCGCAGGTTCGGCCTGTTCACGCTGTTAGCGTGGAAGCGGCGCTGATGGCGCCACAGGTCTGTACCTGGCGCGGATAGCGGGGTGTCCCGCGCGGATCGCGCGGGAAGGTCGGTGCAGGCTATATTTGAAGGGGGGTCGCGTTTTGGGAGGAGAAAAAAATAGTTTTCTTCTTCCTCTGGACTCCAGCAGCCATGGGAGAGCTTCCCAAGCTCCCATGACCTTGCCTGATGACGCTAAACGCTTCTTGAACCCTTTAATCCTCCTAGAAACCAAGTGAGAGCGAGAATCCTTCCTCCCTTTCACCAAAACCTCCATATTCTGAGAAACCTCCAGAGAGTTGGATGAAAGCTCGAGTTTGGCGAGGAACGACGGTGGCCCAGCGACACCAAGGCTCGGGAGAGCAGCCTAGAGGCCTTCGTCATCGGTTCTGAGGTAAGAAACTCGAGTTTCTCTGGTTGATTTTGGATTTGGGGGTTTCCTGTGAATAGTGACCCATCTGTGATAGGGCTAGAATTAGCTCTGGGTCCAGTTGAGAGAAGTGTTTAGAATGATGTGAGGAGGAAGGATTAGCTTTCAGTTTGTGTTTTGGTGACTATTGGTTTTGGCTCTAGGAAAGGGTATGTGTGACTTGGACTGAGTCACTTGATTTGAGACATGCCAGAGCCTTTGTGATGGGCTTGAGGTGCCTGATAGGCCATGGAGACGGTGTCTGGTGAGATAGACCGTCCAAGCCCTGAGAAACCCTGAGAGTTTGGGTTGAGAGAGCTTTGATGCTCACTGATGATGGCTTGGTTGGAGTCTGGAATGACTCTGAGGCCATGGATGGATCTGAGA
>PYAF01005798.1:218591-232052 GCA_007407185.1 Glycine tomentella
TTTCCTGTACATATTCTGATGTATGACCCAGCTGTGGTCTTGTTTTGAGCATGTATATGTACAGATGTTGATGTTGTATAAAGTATGTTCCTCCTGGTTATCTCTGTTCAGTTTTATGTATCTGCCTATATTGTTGTTTATGTTTTATCTGGATCAGCAGGGGCTTGTTTTATGTTCTTTGTTAGGTGGTTTTTATATTTCATGCATAATGTAATCAAGATAAACGATTCTATCGCTTCCGCACCGCGTGTATTTAACGCTGATAGCGTGATATGGATATCATTGATGATAACATACCGGAGACGTCCAGGGTGTTACAGTGACAAACAAATAAACTCAAAAAATGAAACTGAAAACACAAATTGAAAACTATATGAAGCTATACCAAGGTCAAATTAAATAAAATTAAGTTAAGAATTAAGAAAGGAAAATGAGAAATAGGGAAAATTGGACCTACTGCGTGGGTAAAAGGGAAGGTCTCTGATTTTGGAGAATTTCTTGTCGCCGTTGTTTATGCTTTCTTCCTTCCCAACCCCAAATCGATCAAATTCTAATGCCAACAACGCGACCCAGGACTTAGTCCGCAACAACTGATGATTGTGCTTGTGCTATGCCTTGCCTTGCCTTTGGCTTTGGCTTTTCTCAATGATTCTTTTTCACTTTCCTTCGTCCACGCTCACTGTGTTCCTCTGCTTTGCTCAAACTCTTGTTCAATTGCAGCCACACATGGAAGGAGGAAACTCCACTACATGCACAACATACATCAACAAGGACAACAAAGATTATATGCTAAACATTATCAGAAACACTTAGAGCCATTACTAAGTTTGTACCTGAGACCATATAGACCAAAGTCCAGTTCTAATGGTCGATATACGAGACTGCAACATAGGATATACAACTGTTGCAACTATTCCAATCACAACACTTATTCCTCTTGACTTGGCTATGATTTTCACTCACAACTTTCACAGCTTTGTGTGTCACTTTATGATATTATTAAGTGACCAAATTTCTCAATTCTCCCACCCCTCCATCAACCACGCGCCCCTCCGCAAACCCCAAACCCTATCGTTATCCCTCACTACACCACCCTTGGTTGGACTCAAACCCTTGTTCTCCACTCCTTCTTCTCCCAGATCTCCTAGCGGCGATGCCTCCCATTACCCCTACCACAATGAGCTCGACCACGATGGAGACGCGAGAGGGTTGGAGAAGGGATTTGGGTATGTGAGGACCAGAGGAGACGAACGACTGCGAGAGAGAATGAAAAGTTTAAAACGAACGGGCGCACGTGAGAGAGAGAATGAAAACTTGAAAAATAAAAAAACGCGAAAGAGAGTAACGCGTGAGTCCCTATATTCAAGGACGGTTAAGCAAGACCGTATTTGAAATGCCGTGATTCCCTGATTTGAAGGACGGTTACAATGAAAATAAGAGCCTTCATTTTATATAGATTTTACACATGAAAATCCGTCACTTTAATTTTACAGAAGTTGACAAACAAGCAATAACATTGACACCAAAATAAACACCATCATGGTTTTATATTTTAATTTACAATATTAAGAGTAAATTTTACACATGAAAATCCCTCACTTTAATTTCACAGAAGTTGACAAACAAGCAATAACATTGACACCCAAATAAACACCATCATTCGATAACGAAACACCTAGTCAATTGCTTTTGAGAGCCAAAGCAGAGAGGGGAACCAAACACAAGAAGAAAGCAGCTGCAACAAATGAAATGACCACAGCCTCACTAGCAGCTTGACAAAAGTTGGTGTATCCCTGGCAAAAAGCCATCCAATTCGCTTCTTGACTCCCATTATGACCTACGTACACAATCGCAGCAGCACCTGCCGCCGCAACACTGATTAGCCCCATCATCACCTGAGTCCCGAACTTGCAATTATCAATTCCACAATTTCTTTAAATTAATAATGTTAGGATAAAACTTAAATACAACTCTTTAATTGTTTGATTAAAATATGATTTTCTTAAGTGTTCTTAAAATTAAAATGTGTTATTTTCTTGATGTAGATTCAGATAAATCTAAATATATGATAATATTATTTTTTACATTAATTATATATAAATGATATAAAAGAGTAATACATATAAAGATGGATATTCAAATCTTACTTTCCACCTTAAATGACATATTTCAATTTTACAAAAATAAAAAATATATTAAAAATTTATAAAAATAAGTTTCGAACATTTTCATATTTATGAAAATGAAAAATATTTATATTTTACTCTAAGTGTTTTTTTGCACTATGTTTCTATTACAATTAGAATTTATCTTGAGCAATTTATGTGGATCTTTAATACAAACCTTTATTATGTGAATTTATGAATTGAACTGAAAATCATAGTGAAAATACTTTAAAAAAATGCATCTAAGCAAGGATGGATAAGCATGGTCTTGTCCTCTCCCCCTTAAGATCCTTTGTGTGTATATGAAGAAAAATACAAAAGTTTAATTAAGAAAAATATACAAGAAAAAAATGACTTGATATTTATTTAATTTTTTTAGTAATACATTATATCTCTCATTTTAGGAAAATTATTAAAAATAATGCTTTTTTAACAAATAATTAGAAAAAATGGACTGTTTTAAAATATTTCGAAATTTGGAACAGTTAAACATGTCTAATTTGAGCGTGTTCAATCCGTCGCTAATTCGGTTTCTAACACTTTTATAGAATATTGATGTTTTCAAAAATCCGTCGCTAACTCGATCTCTAAAAAATCACAATATTTCTGTAAAAAGTGTTAGGGACCGAATTAGCGACGAATTTTTAAAAAACCTCAATATTCTATAAAAAAAAGTTTTAGAGACCAAATTAGAGATCGAATTAGCGACGAACTGTAACACACCTAAATTAGACGTGTTTAACTGCCTCAAATTTTGAAATATTTTAAAAACGGTCCTTTTTTCTAATTATTTATTTAATTTGTATTTTTTATTTAAATTTTCCTTATTCATAAAATTTCATAATAAATATTTTTAAATTTTATTATTTATTAAACATTAAATATTTAAATAATTATGTAAAAAAAAAAATCAATCCCCTTGAATACACTCATGTATCTCCATCTATGTTTTATCCTTAATATATTAATATACAACGTATAAATCGAAAGATACACCGAAGAGAATTAATGCTATCTTTTTTCTCTACTCGTTTTAGATGGGAGCTTACTGTGTCGAAGGTCATAAGAAGAAGCCTTGGCCTTACTGCATGTGGTTGAACAATGCACACATATGACAAGGGAAGGCTAAGGATAGCATATCCACTGATTACTCCATTTGCAATCACAAAAAACCTGATTATGATTGCAGGAAAAAAAGTGAATCAACTAGAGCTAATACAACTTCCTCAAATGTTTTTAATGAACACATTTATGTGTCAGATAAACAATTTAATTATTCAATAAAAACGTATTACATAAGTTTATTTTAATAAGTTTTACAATAAAACTTAGTGAAATAAATTAAAATAGAGTAAATAATCTACGCATGCACTACAATGTAAAAAAATTATAATATCATTTGATCATAAATTATTATATATTATAAATTTATTAACTTTTACATTAACTATCTTAAAAATTATATATACCATCATTTCTAATTAGGTGAAAAAATTTATACTCAACATAAAATTTAAAATCATTAACTAACTTATAAAATAGTCATAAATTATTTGCGTAATAACAAGCAGAGGAACTTATATGTAGCTGGCCATGTTAGATGAGAAGTTTTGTCTTGCTCCACTCAATCAATCACTTGAAATTCAAGGCTATTAGGTGTGGCCAAACACTATTTTCATGTAACAAATGAGACTCAAAAAACTACCATCCTATTAATATAAAATATTTATTAGTTTTTGTTGATAATTAATTTTTACTAGAGAATATGATCATTTTAGTGAAAATTTCCTCTCCATCATATTTTTTATATCTATAGGACTCAAATTCAAAATTTTACTTATAAAGGTCAATTCTACTGGGATTAACATAATCTTGGGGTAATAAATGAGGTGAAGCCTTGACATGGATTTTACATATCTCGTTTCTTGTTACTTAAATGTATACTGAGACTGACTAATTAAGTTAGTATACTTTGTATAACTCTGTTTAACAAATAACTTCAACACACACACACACACACACACACACACATATATATGCATACGTACCTGAACACGGGAAAAAAATTCCACTGAGCATGGAACTGGAGGAACTGCGTGAAGAATGGCAGTTGTTCTTCGTTGGTTCCCATGGTAACAGCGCTACCCATAGCTGCACCGATGGCACCAAGTCGCAGGACGAAATCTGTTACCGCAATTCCCTTCTTCCATCTTGAAAAAGGCGCAGCCTTTGTGGAAGAAACTGAATCTTCTTCAGAAACAGAAACAGCCCAGGTAACACCTTTCCTTTTGTCAATGCCCTTATTTTTATCCACCACCCTGCTTGTAACTGCACTAGCCTCTGACCCCATCTTGTGAATGTGATTTGTCTAAACTTCCAAGTATTGGAAAACAATAACTTGAACTTTGAAGGATCAAAGCATGTGTATATATATATATATATATATATATATATATATATATATATATATATATATATATATATATATATATATATAGTATACAAAAGCTAGCATCAAGAAAAATGATTTATTTATTTTTTTTGCTGAACATTATATTGGTAGAAGTATTCACAATTAGAAGCATCGACTAATCTTGGTCTGAGTGCACATTAGATGAGTATTTCCCTTCCAATAATGCAACATGATATTGTGTCATTCCATGAATATGGGTTAGTTATTTGTGTGAGTGCTCTACGTAGTGGGAAATCGTGGCAGTGTCTGTATATCAGTTTGTGTAAAGAGAAATGCCACTTCTTCAATGTTTTACGTACACGGGAAAAATAAAGAAAAGAGCATGAAGTGTGTGATAACATGAGTGTTAGATATTTTTAATACGTGAGTTTATATATAATATTAAATCATGTATTATATGTTATTTACAAGATTTTAATGTTCCTATTAAAGTCATCTTATAAAGATAAATTTATTGGAATTATAACATTTCATTTGGTATGATTGATTATATATAATGTGTAGATACAATAAGTCTTATTTATATTATTATGATAGGTGAAGTAAAAAAAATATATTTAATAGTTACAAACTCTACATAAATGAGTATAAGAATGAAAAAATATAACTTTTCATGAAAGGGTACTTAATTATTTTAAAAAGAATTATGGTTCATAAATCATATGTATCAATTTTCTTTTCTAACATCCCATCAGGAAGATAAAAAAAGAATTGTGTATAGAGTCTTAGAAGATCATTGAATCCAATTGTTTTTTCTCTTATAATTATCCATTGATATTAGTAATAAGCTTTTGTGATAATTATTTTTATTATATTTTTGATAATTTAACATAAAAGTTCATATATAATGTTTATCATGATTCTATTTGTCTTCTCTCAATTTCTAACAAATAACATGATGTAAAAGATATAAATAGAAGAAAAATTGTTTACAAAAGTTATTGTACAAATTGTGCTACTGAACATGAATACTATATATTACACTCTTGTGAAAAATAGTAGTTGGAAACGACCTACTCCACCTCGCCAAAAAGACATTGTTGTTTTATCTTCATTTCCATTTTCCATTATGCTTGTACTAATTTCAAGGGTTACCAACTAAACTATGGTGTGGTGATCGTGTTTATTTTTCTGCCGGAAGAATAATTGTTATTCATTTTCTTATATTTAACGTTTAAGGAGAAGCATAAACAAGGTGTCATCCTATTTAATAAGTATATCTCATTTTATAACATACATATAACATACATTTGAGTTTATGAGGAAGGAATTTGATTCAATTTCCACATAATACATCCTTCAAAAAGAATAATAAATTTAAAGTGCAACTATATTTCAGATTAAAAATTAATCTAATAGTTAATCCAAAAGGTCAAAACTTGTCAGATACACGAGGATCCCAGGGAAAAATTAAAAGCCCCCTAATTACAATTGTTACAAAAAGATGCGTGATGCTAAAATGGAGATCCACTTATACGTAAAATATATGATTTTAAAACAGTTGAATGAATTTTAAAATAATTAGATGAAAAATTATACGTTGAGAAAAGTAACATTTTTTTATTCTACAAAAATTAAGAAGAAAAGATATTTAACACAAAATTTTGCAGTCCAATTTGACGAGATAGTAATGCTAGAAATAATATTCTTTTATTATTTCTTCACGAATGATCATGCTGTAATTTCTTTTAATCAGTTTCACATTTGTCAAAATTCATATCAAACTAATTAGTCTTTTTTTACAGCATCAAACTAATTAAACTTGTTTACTATAAAAAAATGCGTCAAATACTACACACGATCGAATGATCACTTTATTTCTCGGAAACTCCAGCGAAACACATATAGATTGAATAGACACGGAGTGTTTTGACATGTCATCTCAAAGCTTCTAAAGGAGTAGTTCACTTGCTTCACCTCCCACGAAAGAACTTAGCAATATCTCAATAACGAGAGCAAAATGTTCATCCATAATCCATAATCCATAATATAATAAAACTGGGTAATCTCATTAACAGTGTTCCAGCCCAGTTTTTTCTTCTTTTCTTTTTCTTTCTTTGTATTTTTTCTGAAAACTTTTATGTTCTAATCTTCAACATGCTTCTTAACCGAAAACCTTAGAGAGAAAAAGCACCGTCTTTCCAGGCTCCAGCTATGAAAGATAACTTTCTATATCAATTTAATTTGCATGGGCGAAAAATAAATGTCAATATATCTTTCTCAGATTTTTTTTATGACTAATTGTATGTTGCAATTTCAATTTTGATTTCGCATCAAAGTTTGAAAATTCTCATATGTCATGGTTAAAGAAATTCTTTTACAGCTCTAAATGTCGTTTATGAAGAAATTTTTACAATTTAATCGAAGATGCTGATCATTTTTTATTTAATGTTGTTTATAATTATATAAATATCATTTTTTCCTATTTTTCTGAGCATCCGTTCAAAATAATCGCAAGTTTTTGGTTTGCAAATACAATTTTTAAAATAAAATAAAGCTAAAATAATTTTTAACTCATTTTTGAAATAAAAAAAAAGTTTTCTAAATTTGTTTTTTAGTTTTAAAAAAACACACCCGTTATATTTGATAATGACCATTTTTGCAACCATTGTCACCAATGCCATCGGCATTGCCCTTAATGTCACTGTCAATGCTAATACCATCATTATCTTTTTTATAAATATAATTATACTAAAAAATTCCTTCATTTTTTTTGTTACAACATCTTTCCCGTACACACATTCTTTCTTCTTGTATAGAATATGTGTATGTACAAAATTAAAATTTTATTGGTCCTAACTCCTAATCCTAATCCTCATGTTACATGTGTAAGCGTTATAATTTGGTAGTTGTTTGGCATGCACTATTCATGTGAGTGTTTTTTTGCTATATTCCCAAATTGTTCCTTGATAGGAAACACAATGAAAATGTGTTTTTGATATCCCAACATGGGTGTAAAAAAATTAACAATGATAACACAATTCCATTATAGAAGTTACATCCCTATTTGGATAATAAAAACATGTTTATGTTGTACATTGTGCTTTTTTTTGTCCACCTCCTTACACAATGAAAACATAATTTCATTATTAATTATGCAATGAAGTCGTGTTTCCCGTTATGTTTTTTCTCATTCATTTACAAAATGGAAACATGTTTTCATTGTACACTTTCACAACGGTTGTACACTTGCACAATGAAAACATGTTTCTATTTTGTAAAATGTTTGGGGAAAAAATCAACAACATAAACATATTTTTGTTGTTATTTTTGTTTGTCAACCACAATATATAAATGTTTAAGAACCTCAACCTAACTTGTAACACAATATGCATGACTTACACCAATTAACAAACTTTATAGTCCACATTAAATGAATAAAAATATTAGTTAGAGTTTTACTAAGTGTCAAATGAATATACATAATAGTACTTAATACAAAGGAGTTAACTAAAACAACTAAAGGGAGGAGTTAACTAAAACAACTAATTCTCAATGATGTCTGTTACATATTGAGATCTTATAGTTGAATGAAGCATCAATGGGTTGAATTCTTGTATGCGTTGCAAGTACGATCTTTGCCATGAACGATCTTCACGTGTGCAATATGTATTCCATTGTTGTGCAATATGAGGCAAGGGACAATCATCCTTCAAATATAGTTATATTATCCCAAAAAAGGGTATAGGTGAGTTAGTGAACAAATCAATTAATGTTTATAATCACCAAAAGTATCTTAAGTAGATGTTGTATACTTGCACAAAGTGATTTTTGTTAATAAATCCAATTGCAACAAGGCTTTGTTGTGCCATAGATGGTGCTGAACTCTTGAGCGGAAAGAAACTCCAACTTTGGAGCATAGATAAGAAAACTAAGACAATATTATACTGAGTAGCAATGACATAACCCACATCAGGAATGGTCATGCACTTGTCAACAAATGTTGTTGGGCCAGGCTGGACATACAAAAAGTCTAATAATTTAACCAATCTATCTTATGTGCCAAACAACTCAACATATTGAGAATTTCATGTTTGAAGTTCCCGAATCAAGTTTTGTTGAACTAGAGCCCATGATTCCTCACCCTAACCTAATAAAGCTACAATTGCCTTGTAACCACAATTTACATTGAGTCTCACATCAATAATTTTTAGGACGTACTGTTGCAATGAATTGAGAAAATCATCCATATAAGGGAGACAATATTTGTTCATCTTGTAACTAGTATCACATATCAACACTGTTGGGAATGAATTTAATAGCCTAATGGAATCTAGATGAGACCACATTATATCTTTGGCAACATTTTCAGTGTCCACCCTTTTGTACCAATATACATATTGATGTGTTCTATCAACTTCATTAGATGTTGTACCTTCGTTCTTGAACCCCTTTATTTGTGTCGATATCCTTGTGATTCATTGTATACAGTCTTGATGGTGATGACATTTTTCTAATTTTGATCTTTGATTGTCAACAAAATTTGACCAGACTTCACCATGTTTTTTGTCATTTGACTAAGCAGAGTTTTTTCTTCACCACTTAAATGACTACCATACGCATGTCCCAACAATGCTTCGCTAATTTTGTGGTTATGAACACCACAAAATAACAAAATTCTTCCAACCTACCTCTTTGAAAAACGTCCCCTTAAATTTAAATGGACACCCACATTTTCTATTTCCAATGCTCTTGCGGACTAACTTTTCTTTGTATTGCTTGTACTTTCCTTCATTTCATAACCCAGTACACCATAGAGTTTCCTCTCATTTTATGACCTATGAATGACAAGAACAAATCTAAGACTCTTCCCCAAATCGTCAACCCAACACAACAAATTATTTCAATTTGCAAAAACCTAAAAGAAAAATATTTGTTTTCACTTACGTAACATACACATACAAAAAGACACAAATATAAGTCAATCGTCAAATAATCAACATACCCCATCAATCGTGAAATGATTGGAAAAGTCAGGGTAATTAGGTTGGGGAGGGGTTTAATGTTCAACCCATTGTAAAGATCTTCATCCTGATTTCCTAAACCATTATGATCTTCATACATTTCATCTGCTTGATTAGGATGGTAAAATTCATTTTGGCTATTATCATGATTTCGTTGTTGTCTGAATTTTGACACACAACAAAATTATGATTTTGTTATTGTCTCAAAGTTTGCACACAACGGAATTATGATTTCGTTGTGTGATGAAATCAGACAACAACGAAATCATGATTCCTTTAAATGTTTCAAAAATTAAAAAAAATACAGAATCTTGATTTCGATGTGTCTTTAACAAAATGAAATCATGATTTCGTTGTGTAAAAGAAAAATAAAAACATGAACCTACTCTTGGATGGGTCTAATGAGAGAGAAGAAAAGAAGAGGAGAGGAATTGGGAAAGGGGAAGGATTAGGGGTGTTATGAAAGAGGAAGGGAGAAGTGAGAGAGAAACGAAAAAGGGTTGGGGTGTAGGAAAAAGGTAGAATGGTAAAACAGACAATTTGCTATGGCTGGTAGTGCCAATAGCAAATCTGGTAGTGGCAATAGCAATGTCCTATAATCCTCATAATCTAATGTTTCATATGCTTTTCAAAGTGTTTCACTGGTCCAACCATGTCTTATTTTTGTCAACAAGTTATCTTTTACAAACAAACAAAGCAAAGGCAGTTGCTATATTCACTTCTCCACTTTGCTTATCCACTTCCCTTTTCAATTTGTTTTCCAAAAATGTCCTCTTTAGAAAAAATACACTCCTCTATTATAAAGTGATACACTCTGCATGACCTAAGCACTAAAGACACCACTCAGGAAAAAACTCAAGGGAGGACAATGAATTTTATAACACTATTGCAAAAATGGTCTTCTACGACATTGATTTTACGACGGTTTTACAAAAATCGATGTCGTAAGTAAAGCGATGACATTTTTGTAAATAATTGTAACTTTTTAAAGACGATTTTTTCAAAATAGTCTTTGAAAATGCTTTACGACATCGATTTCTTCAAGAACAAATGTTAAAAACAAGATTTTAAAGACATTTTTAAAAAATTGTCTTCAAAAGGGATGTGTTTTCTCACCCTTCCACACTGATGTGGCACGTTTTAATTGGGACATTTCGTCTCATCGAGATTCATACCAACACACCAATAAACAATACTAGTCACTCTTACTCATTTTCTCTCTCTAGCTCTACTCTGTGTTTTTTCTCTCTGCAGAATTTCCCAAATTTCTCCATTACCCTATCTCCTTTGCTCCTACAATGCGCACATTCTTCACCAACAATGCACAATCTTCAATACGAATGCAATTTCGATATTTGACATCAAAGTATTAGTGTTTGAGTAGGTGAATTAAAAAATGCTAGAGGCAATGGAAAGTTTGGTCAATGGTGGGTTTTGTCATTTGCAAAGTTGCGGAGATAGTAGCGAAGAAGAGTTATCGTTGCTTCCTCGTCACACTAAAGAAGTCATAATCGAAAATAACCGCACCAAATCGGTGTTTTTGATATTTTATTTCTCTCTTTTCTTCATGGCAGAGAATTTGGACAATGGCGAGTTCTGGCTCTCGTCACACCAAAGAGTTATTGTTTTAATTTGGACGTTTTTCTGGCACCCTTTGAAGCAAAGTTCCCATCTTTGCCCAATGATGCTATTTTGTTCCCCTTTGAGTTCCTTTACGGTGCCCTCGTTAATTCTACCATTGGTGGCTCCAGCGAGACCGAGAGCGACAAGGAGGAGCAACTCGTCGTTGAGTTAACTCGCTACTTAACTTGCTCGTCTCTTCAACCGGATACCAAGTATGTGGTATGATATATAAATATATGATATAACACTTGTCTTTCTTTCTCTTTTGTTTGGTGTGGGACAATGAGTGTTATTTTGGAGTTTTCTTTTTCTTTTAATGTTTGTTCATGATTTTTTGTTGTTATGGCTATATCGCAGGGTTGGTTTGTGTTTGGTTCTCCACAATACACGCTTTGCGAGTTTGAAAGTGGGTGTGGTTGTGGCAAAAGGTTGAGCCAAGGAAGCCCTGATGGTGTTTGCTAGTTGTCCTTTGCGAAGACCACTTGTGATCAGCTGCATGCGGCTGCAGGGGAAGTTGAGAGGCTAAGGTTGAAGCAAGAAGGTTATGCTTTCAACCATCAAAATGGAAACCTCATTCCCTAAAGAAAACCTTCTCCAATCATTAAGAAATTCGTTTGACTAGGCGGATGGCATTGGCTGGTAATTTTCATTTTATTTCTCTACCCTTCAAAACGACCCTGCGGATTATCAATTTCTTCATTCTAATTTTGGGTTGCTAATGTCGTCTATTTGCATTATTGTTGTGATTCTTCAAACAAATGTGTTTGTGTCGGTCAATTTTGGTATTTTTTGTTTCATTATTATTTCCTCACATGTTTATTTCTGATCAAATTTAATTGCTCTGAAGCCCTTTTTGTTGAAGTTTTTGAACTAATTTGAAAAGGTTTTAATCCGTTCTAACTTCTAAACCCTACTACTTGAAGAACCTGAAGTGATTGTGATTAGCTTTGATGATGAATCAAAAGAAAAGCCACTTGTGAAGAGAAAAAAGTAAAGGGAAAACTCATGATATATATTTTATAAGTTTTTTATTTTTTATGTCATAGTTTATTATTTCTTTTGAGCTTATTAACAGTGGATATTCTGTTTCTCAGCATGACCTCACTCTAAGAAGTTCAGATTTCACTAAATCAACTATTGAGTCTACACAAAAAAGAATAACAAAGGTTTTGTGTGCTTTAATGTTTTGCCTAGATGAGCTTGGTGTTTGGTTGGCTTTGAAGGTTCTTTTCTTGTCTTTCTTTTGTAGAGACTTTCTAATTCTCATGTCTGTTCAAGTTTTCATAAATCATAATTGACAATTTTTTTTTTGTTTTCTTGATAGGCTGTAAAGTCTTTATCTTCCAATGAAATTAAGTCATTTTCATGGGGACACTCTGGGGATAGAGTTGTCAAAGACTTTATTTTGGATGTTGTACATACACTTAAAAGTTACTTGCAATGTGCTAATGATTCTACTACCATTGAGAGGAATAATGAAATTTTAAATATGAATCTTTTGCTTGCATTCCTAGCATTACTTAATTTGTACACAATATTTTCTTACTCAAATCCTTAGTGGTCTATTGGTGACCATATTTAATCTGATGTAGAGATGGGTCTATTGACCTCTAAAGTTTGTTGTCTTATTGGCTCTTTACTTGAGTACAGGTTATTATCATGGATAGAATTCTTTTTAAATATTTCCAATGTGGGTTATCATTATGGATGTTCTGGCTCCTAGACTCTCCTTGTCCCTATTAGACTGTTTAAGTTTTTAATTGTATGAGTAAATTCCTTTATGGTTGGTCACTTGGTCATTTAATGTGAAGTCTCATCTTTCTCCTTTAATAGGCTAAATTATCAAATATGGGGACAAGTTATGATTATTATTAAATCTATTTTATGGATCTACTATTTTTGCTTCAATTATAGGGGTTTGACTAACATGAGATGCATAATTTTTGTGGAAAGGATAATTGCAACCATTGTCCTTGAGGATCTATTGAATACCTTGTTACCAAAATACAATAGTTGAAAGACGAGATTCATTGCAGGATACAATTTTGAATTGCAAAATCAGTCAAGGACAAAACAAAATGAAATTGTGAATGAATTTTGAATGGGATTGGTATGTTGATTTCTTAAACAATCTCTTGTATTATAATAACCAAATGCATTGTCTTATGAATAAAAAAATTTAATATGCAGGTTAACATCATTGTTGCAACATCAATTCTTTTATTTTTTTTTTTGG
>PYAF01005798.1:232152-243516 GCA_007407185.1 Glycine tomentella
AAAAATAGTCTTAAAATTTATATATTCTAAGACAGTTTTTTAAAAAATTGTCTTATAATACCTTTTTCTAAAATAAAAATTGAGGATTCTAAGACAATTTTTGGAAAAACTGTCTTAAAATCCTCAATTTTTTAAATTTTTTTTAAAAAAAGACATTGTAAGACGTTTTTTTAGAGAACTGTCTTAAAAATACACTTTCTAACCAAAATCGTCGTAGAATCTTCATTTTTTTAAAAGAAGACATTCTGAGACAGTTTTCGAGAGAATCACCTTAGAAAGTTTACTTTCTAAAATAATTTTTGGGAAAACCGTCTTAAAATCCTCAATTTTTAAATTTTTTTATAAAAAAAAGATATTTTAAGACTGTTTCTAATCAAACCGATGTAGAAACCAAGTTTCTAAGACGGTTTGAAAACTATCATGGAAAGTCAATACTTTCCACGACAACAACTTCGAAGACGATTGAAAACTGTCGTAAAAAATGTCAAATAACCGATAAGATGTTTCTAGTTTTTTTTATTAGTTGAAAAATTTGTTTGATTGTCTTGATAAACGATATGTTTTAGTAAGTTCTAACATCTTTTTGAAATGTTACTTGAAATAGTGTTCTTTAAAACATTAGTTTCTAGTTTTTTTTTTAACATTTATTCCCTATTCGTTCTTGAACATTTATTAGATTTCATTTTAATATTTTTTATTTAAGGTAAAATTTAGGTAGAATTTTATTATTTTTACCCTTTCTATATATGATAGGATTTTCTCATTTGTACATTTTTATCATATATGATATTGATAGTGATATATAGTAAGCTTATGATTTTTTTGGATATTTTATAAATAAAAAATTACAAGTGTTTAAAATTAATTTAATACTAAAACTATAAATACTATAAATTATATTTTTATCAAAAAAATTAAATTAAAATATGTATAAAAATATTGCATACATATGTTCATTTACGTAATTTAATATTTTCAACTACTTTCAATAGATGATTTACCATACACATATGATTCAGTAAGATAATTTTTCAACTTTCAGCTAGATTTTCAGCTTCCAACTAACTTTTTAGCTAGTTAAAAAGCTAATTGGAAGCTAAAAAACTATTTGAAAGCTGAAAAATTAGATGAAAGCTAAAAAATTAGTTGATAGTTGAAAGCCAAAAAACTAGCTTATTAGATTATAAGTGTTTGGTAAAATTAGCTGTTGAAGTAGCTGAAAAGTGTAAAATGATAGAAAAATAATAAAATCATAATAAATTTATTTACAAAGAGTAACTTGAAAATTGGATAAATATATTAAGGATAAAAATGAAAAAAATATAAAAAATTAAAAGCACTTGATTACTTATCTCATGATGTCCAAAGACCATGCTTCCCTGTATTACCTATTCCACATATACATGTTGATAATATATATTCACCATTATGGTTCTGTGGTAAATTAGATATTGGGGTCGGGACGGTTTGAGACAAATGGTGGAGGCAGTGTTTTAAAACCTAGACTGACCCGGCCGGTCAAACCGCGACTTGGCGAATGGACCGGGTCGAGTCTGTTACTGGATCAGATATGCTTTTAACCCGAATTAACCCAGAGCGACCCGATCGAGTCATTTACTATTTATTTCCTCTTTGGGTTGCGAAATGGCATCATTTTTCCTTGTAGGTTTTTGATTTTAGAAATCATGATCCATCGTCTTTGCCGCTTCGCGTTCTTGCTTCTCTTGTGGCGTCGTTGACCGTTGTCTTTGCCGCTTCGCGTTCTCGCTTCTCTTGCAGTATCATAGTCGCATCTTCTCTTGGAGTCCCAGCTTATATCATGGCTTCTCTCGCAGCGTCGTCGACTGTCATCTTCGCTTTCTCGCTTCTCTTGCAGTCACAACTTCTCTTGCGGCTTCTCTCGCGGCGCCATCGATCGTCGTCTTCTCATTTTCACTTCGTCGCAACTTCTGTCCCAAAGGTATAATTGCTCTCTAAATTGCATTCGCTTCTTCTCTATCGTCAAAGCAAAGATTGCTAAATGTTTGTTTTAAGGCAAATTTGGATTTTGGTTTGTTCCTTCATATATTTCTATTGTTTGTGATTATATGTTGGGTTCGAATCCGGAAACAGCCTCTTTGCATAGCAAGGGTAAGGCTGCGTACAATATCCCTCTTCTTTACCTGCGCATAGCGTGGAGCCTCTGGGCAATGGATAAGTATTTTTTTTAGTTTTTCTTTTAGTTTGTGATTGTGTGTTACTGTGTGTGCTTGCGCTTATGGTTTGGTTGGAGCATTCACATTTCGGTTTCATAGTACCTCACAGCTTTCAAAATGCAAAAATTGCCCTGTCTTAGGGATGCAGATGCAGAGTAGTCGAATAATAACATAACTCCATCAACTTGACATTGATTTCCCCAGGTTTTGGTTACATGGAAAACTTTTTGTGTTCATGAAGTTTTCCTTATTTCAAATAACAATAACAACCATGAAAGCTAGGTACATTCAAATTCAAGCCATATGTAAAATTTGGAGAAATTGTAAGAGATGAATTGTGTACTTTTCTTTTGATTTTGAATAATTAATACATGAATATTTTTGAGAGAAACAAAAATTATCTCAGTTGAGTGAAATTAAAAACGCTTCTGATTGCAAGATTTGGGGAAGAATATTTGAGAATTCATATAAGTAGCAACCTCAAAGCAGTTAGGTTCTGTAGAGGATTATATTTAGAAATTTGAACTCTTCTCTTCACAAGTAAATAGGCTGATGCATGAGGAGCAAATTTAGCGGTGTAGAATGTCTTGTTGGTCTTCATTGTAGTTTTAAATTGCGTAATAATTTCTTTCCCAATGCCATCATCCACAGGAATAGACCCAACCTACATATGTATATATAAATTTAAGATGTAATTTCTCAACTGTTCTTGAGAAATATAATAGAAATGAAACAATAATTTGCTCTTCCAATCAGATAACATGGAAGGTAACCTACTGTGAACTCAATTTCAGCATGCTCTTTTGCCTTGAATATCCTCGTAATACTCATCTTTATATTGCGGATCAGCATGCAGCGGTGAATATGTACTCGGGCCCTGTACACACCGCTCGTCACACCCTGGGAATTGGTTTCGCCTGAAGCATCGAACCAATTGGGGGAAGAGGGCTTTTCCATCGCGAAGGATTCCATCCAGCCACAGGTTCCCCTACGGCTACCTTGTTATGACTCATATTTGTGATGCTCGCTTTCTTTTATTACTTAATTGCTTGGCAGCTTTTCCAAATCTTCTGGATAGTCATCGAAATTGCCACATATGAAATTGAGCACAATTTTGCAAAGAAATAGCCCGCTTGTTTCTCAAGAAGAGATGGGAAACATGCTCAATATCATTTGATTGAATAATTTTTAGGAGAAGCTTTTGTATGTTTGATTATGCTGAATTATTATTAATATAATGTCCAGAATACATGTCGACAGAGATAGGCTACCAAAACTTCCTCTATGTTATGAAATTATATTAATTTGTGATGTTTTATATAAATATTTTAAGACAACTATAATTTTTTTTATAGACCTGATCATGCGGGTTAGCTAATGACCCAGCGGTTTGACCATTGACCTAA
The DNA here is from genome assembly GCA_007407185.1 of Glycine tomentella. Taxonomy (NCBI): domain Eukaryota; kingdom Viridiplantae; phylum Streptophyta; class Magnoliopsida; order Fabales; family Fabaceae; genus Glycine; species Glycine tomentella. Next base: position 235,754 of record PYAF01005798.1, read on the forward strand.
TGACTCAATATTATGACCGGGTCAATCACTAAGTCGATTTTTAAAATTATGGGTGGAGGTAGTTATACTTTATGTCCATGAAAAGCCAAAATAGGGGAATGGCATAGGGTCAAAATTGATCGTCAAGAAAAATTATGGTGTGGTAGAAGGGACATCACTTGCATCATTGTCATTAAAAGCAGACAACCTAGCTAGCCTGCACTACATGCAGCTTTTCAATGCATACCTTGAAAATTGTGATGGCTAAAGTTGCCTCTCACATGTGTCACGGTTGCTTTCCAAGAGTTGTGATTCCAACTCCCAAGACAAGAGACCAATCAGTGGTTGTTGCTGGTGCTTAATTTTAATTAAGCACCCAACCAATGCCCCTCCCCAAAATCTTTAGATGTACACTTGCCAGCATTAATTATGAACTAAGCAATGTGAAGAACTTCTCTTTCAACTACGTAATGCATTACTGGTAGGAAACCCACGTGAGTCTGAGGATGTTGAAGTGGATAAGCCACTAAGTCCCATCGGATAGATTTGGGAAAGAAAAATGATTATATGCTTTAATATGCATGCCCAAAGATGATCACACTATATCTTACGAATATAATTGGTTTTAATACAAGTATTTCACTAGCTATTAAGCTCGGAGTATTGCAACTCTCCACAGTTCAAAATTTATGGACATTGTTGTACCAAAAAAAAGTTAATTTAATTATAAGAATAGATAATTTAAATAATGGTTAAGAGAGACATGGTCAAATATTAAGTATGTACAGTTTTCAGTGAAGAAATTCGAACTTTAATTCATCGTGTTGCAAAACATTAATTTCTTTCGCTTGATTCAACTTTTGTTGGTATTTATTATTCCATTACTTTAAGTCCATTAGAGCATTATTAATGGTGGATTCCAAATTAAGATCTTAGATCACTTTTTGGTGGATCTCACAGTGCCACGTAGGATTGAAGATCTCTCATATTTTTTTCTTTAGTGGTATATCTCATTTTGAGATATTAGATAACTTTTAGTGAGTCTCACATGACTCCACTTTTAAATATTTATTAAATTAAATATAATTAATTAAGTAAATAAAATTAATTAATAAAACATGAAAGGAAAAAATATATCAATATTAAGAAATGAGAAAATTTAAATAATTTTTATTTATGACTAAATGTTAAAGAAATGAAAAATACATAAATTTGATGATAAAAAAATGCAAGACATTAATTCCAAAGAAAAATCATTTTATTATTTTCGTGATTGTAACGTTCCCAAATATGCTCCACCAAGTATGCTTGAAGTTGTTGATGAATTCCTCTTGTTGCATAACGTGTCTTGTTTGCAAGTATGTAGCAAAGTCAGAAGGAGTACCACGAGATACTTCAACATTTGAAATGTCATTATCTACATTATCATAATCAATATCAACATTACCACTAAATGTATCTCATTCGTCTTCGACAATCATGTTATGCAATATAATGCATGCCAACATTATATCCTTCATTGTATCCATATTCCATGCATGCGATGGACCACATATAATTGCGAATCGAGATTTGAGCACAGCAAATGCTCATTCCACATCCTTTCTCACTACTTCTTGACATTTTGGAAATAATTGTCTTCTGGGACCTTGTGGCATTGGTATGGTCTTCACAAATGTGTCCCAATTAGGATAAATACTATCTGCAAGATAGCACCTCATATTATATTGAGTTCCATTAATTATAAATTGTATTGAAGGAGCCCAACTTTGCAAAACGTCATCAAACATTGACGATTGATTTAAGACATTGATGTCATTGTTTGAACACGCAACTCCAAAATATGCATGCCAAATCCACAAGTCTTGTGAAGCAACTGCTTCAAGTATTATTGTGGATTTACGATGATCACCTCTACGAAATTGATCCTGCGATGCAACTGGACAAATTTTTCACTCCTAATGCATGCAATCAATAAAACCTAGCATACCTGAAAACCCTCGTGCATCTCTAATTTGTAGCAGGGAGTTTATGTCATTGTTGTTGGGTCTTCACAAGTACTCTTATCCAAATATCTCGTTGACACCCCTTACAAATTTTTGTAAGCATTAAGTTGCAGTGCATTTGCCAATTCTAACGTACTCATCCACACAATCAGCAAGTGATCCGTATGTCAGTATACAAATAGTTGGAATGCACTTCTGCAATGGTGAGAGACCCATTCTATCAACAACATCAAGTCTCATTTGGAAATACTCATCGTGATTACTAAGAGCGTTGACAATTCGGTTGAACAATTGTCGCTGCATTCAAAACTACGTTGGAATTATGTCTCTGTGTATACCAAATTTTTTGAGAAGTAGTCATTCATCAAGTGTAGATGTTCATCTTCACGATTGCGATTAATGACTCTTCTAGGCCTTTTATGTTGACTGTTGTTTCCTCCTTGATATTGCATCGCATGTTAGTAGCTCATGATTTGTTCATCACTATCGTTATCAAGTGTTTCATAAACAATTTGTTTCCAAACTCTGTCGAAGTCATTATTTCGATCCATTGTATGAATGATTGATTGCATAAACAAGTGAAAAAATAATATTGTTTGCAAGAGACATACAACAATGAATAAGAATTGAAAAATTAAATAGCAAATTATGCAACAACTAGTTTTATAACTGCTAGTTTTGTAATGGCTAGTTTCACAATAAAAAAATTGAACAAATTAAATTACAGTTACAAATTTAAAAAAACAAAGATAGGTCAAACATGATTCATAAAAATACAAATTAAAATACGGTTACAACAAATTAAAACTACATGACAAATTAATACTAGATTTCTAGTTTACGCCTAATTATTTACAAAAGGCTTGATGGTCTTTGAGTTGAGTTTTGGACATTATAGATGTGTCCTTCATTACAATGTCATAATACTCTTTTTCCAATTATATCTCCCTTAAGACTGCTAGTTTGGCATTGAGAACATTTCTTTCCATCATTGCTTCCTCTACACCAGTCAAGTCCATAACATTGATAAATATTCCTACTCCTTTCCCCATGCTCTTCCTTTTGGCTACCTTTTGTCGCATTGAACGAACAATTGGAGATGGTGTGTCAGCTTTAACATCTTCAACTGGTGTTTATGGATTAGATGACGATGAATATGCCCCAGATGTGGAAATCTTTGTCCTTTTAGAGCAATTTTCAAGAAATTAGCCTAACCATTTCAGTTGATCTTTCAGAAGTCGCCAAGCATGTTCCAAACCAAAATCGCTTCCTTAATCTTCCCTCCAGATGGCATATGCATAAAGCATGACATCGTTATCTATGCAAGCACTTTTCTTCAATGATATCGCTTGCATGTAATGACCTTTGAATTTTTGCACGCCCAAATTATTTTTTTGTCATCATGATTTCACTTGATTCATTGATCTTTTGCAGAGTTCACACCCAAATTTGTTGTAATTTTTTTGTGACTCTCAACCAAAATGCTTATTTTCCTTGACCAACACCAACAATTGGATCAATTTAGATCTTGAGCCATGAACTAATGAGGTGCATTCTTCTTCAATTGCAAAGGCGACTTGAGTCTTCATTTTTGTAGAAGACCCTCATATTTCCTCAACGATGGTCTCTTCTAGCCCATTTGGGTACAAAATTGTGGAAATTGTGAACCAACTTCATCATTTAAAACCATGGTAGGATTGTTTGGTGGGATTGAAGGAGATTTTTGAGAACTTTGAGAATTTATGGTGGAAGGGGTTTGAGTGTTTGACATAAAATAACTTGGTGGTGGTGCTGGTAAAAAAGGAGGGGGAAAGAAAGGAGGACGATTTTCTGAGTTTTGGATTGAAGGAGACATGTGATAATTTTGTACAACATTTATATAAGTATGTCAATTAAATTGATTTGGATCTATTTCATACAAATAAAATTTAACTTAGACTGAGATTGGAGAAAAGAGATTGACAAATGAAGAATGAAAATGAAAATTGTATGTACAAATTTGTGTCTATTGAACCAATTTATAGGATGTTTATGTGTGTAACAACATTTTTTTTGCACCAATTTGTACTGTACGACTAGTTTTTTAAGTTACCATTATTGTGTACACAGTAATAGTCACTTTTTTTTTCACACGTTTTTTCTCTTTTATTTTTTATTTTTTCTTCTTCTTTCTTTTTTCTCTCTTCACTCTTCACACGTTACTTTTTTTTATATGTTTTCTCCTCCTCTCTCCTCTCTTCACGTGCCCTTCTTCTTTCTTCTTCCTCTACGGCTGCACACCTTCTCCTTCTTCCTCCGCCGTGGCCCTCCACCTTCCCCTTCCCTTCCCCTCTCCCTCCACTGTAGCCCCCTTTCCCCTTCTATTCTGTCGCGGCCCAACCCCTTCTCCTACCCCTCCTACATGACCCACCCCTCCCCCCTTCCCCTCCACTGCAAACCACCCCTTTCTCTCCGCCGTGAAACACTCGCTTCCCCCTTCCCCCTTCCCCTCCGCCGCGAGCCCCTCCCGCGGGTATGCAACTTTTTTGGTCTATTTTTTTGTCTTTCTTCTTCTGCAACAACTAGTTCTTCATCTCCTTTTTGATTTTTTTCTCCTTTTGTTGGTACCACCATTTGCTGTTAGGGAGAGAGAAAAAATTATTTTTTTTGAATACTGTGCAGATCTTCAGGATTCTTGTACAAGAATCCATTCTCCATACGGGGGATCTGTCCAACTCCTTTATTGGGAGATCTAGTGAAGATCAGATCTTGAGTTCAAGATCCTTGCTCAAGATCTGCCACTAAAGATGCTCTAATGGTCTCAATTCTTTGTTGAGTTATTTTTTGAGTGCACATTTGAAGAGTATTTCACCGTTAGAATTGCTCTAATAGCTATTCTGATCTAACTAAGCCATGTGGCTTCTCTTGTATTAAATATTTATTTTTATTATCTATATTCAGTTGAAGATATTTTTAAGAAAAAATGAATTTTAAGATTATCACTATCTTAATCAATTTAATTTGAATTTAATTTTAAATTTAGATTTTGGTTCACCATATCAATAAAATTACATTCCTTAAATTTTGATTTTTTTTAACTTTGTCCTTACATTTACTTAGTATTCTTTAGTATAAAATGTTAAAAATAAAAAACATCTGTTAGTTTATTTTTATGTTTTTTCTTACAAATCATAATTTTACCCTAAACTTTAAACCCTAAATATCATCTATATTTTTAAAACATATAAAGATAAAATTTATTTAATCATATTTTTATCATTTTTTTTTGGAAAATTTAATGCATATAATTAATAAATGAACAGTTATATACCTAAAGTTATTGATGTAATAAGATTATTGAAGCTTTATTTAAGTTTAATTCCTCCCATAAAATTATTAGTGTGTGTTTAGCGAATTTATCCTAAAATGGTAAATTATTAGTGTGTGTGTGTTGCTTTTTTCCTATTTACACTTCCTTAACAAGTTGATAGATGTTTAACACGATAACAAAGTAAAAATTACCTCATTTTTACACAAAGTAGTTCCTATTTGACCTACTAGCATGTAATTTTTTTTTTATATATAACTTTTATCACATGAGTTTGAGTCTAATTTAATTTATGAATCTAACTTTTAAGATGAACATCTTCACTTATATAATATATTTTGTTAATGTCGATGTAACATCTCTAAATCATACCTCTCATGTCAGGACAGAATATATCAAATATAAAGATTATAAAATTAAACATTTATAAATGATTTGATAATTGTTCAATAATAGATATGTACTAGGTCCGATAAGGATTATTAGAATAGATTCTAATATTATCTTATAATTTGAGTTTGAGTCTAATTTAATCATACAAAATCTTGTAGAATAAGAAGTATCCCACTCATATTTTATTTTAGTTAAATGTAACGTGAGATTTCTAACAGTAATAATATCTAGAATGTATTAAAACATATGTTAATTTGATAATCAAACACCCAAGAAGTGACATTATATCTTTCTGTCCATCATCTTGTTTTACATTACAATATCATTGATAATATTATATTTCTCCTTTTTTTTTTTTTATCTCTTTTCTCTTTTACGATATACTTATTAAGTGGTGGTTTGGTTGTGGTTAAATTGAGAGGCGAAGGATGGAAGAGCAGAGAAATGAGTTGATATTGGGATGTGTGCCTGGTTGTCCCTAAATGGGAAGAAGTGTAGAGAAATACTTACACTGTTCATTTCATCTCCAAAATAAACAGATTTGGATTTATTGTTTTTGGTTGCTACTTTCTAGTTAATGCAAACAGATGTGATTTTTTCAATGTTTTATATATACTTTTTATAATAATAATATTAATAAAAAGACATAAGCAATAATAATAATAATATATCTTTATTTAATATATATTTTTTACTTTTCTTATGTACTAAATTCCGACTAATTTTAATTCAAAAATTTATTTATTATTTCACCTTAATCAAATCTATTCTATTTCTATATTATTTCTGAACAATTTTTCTTCATTTTTTTTATATTCTCTTTCATTCTTTTTTTTTTCTTTCCTCACAATCAAAAAAAGCCTAAGTGATAATTGACTTACTTTGTAAGTCCGTGTGGGATTATTTTAGCTGTAAAATGATAATTAAAACGTTTCCAACAAAAAAAAAAGTAGCTTTCGGCTAAACATCTTAACGTACGTAACCCAGTATTTTGCTGATTGAGTGGTTCAATATTTTGTGGATGGATCAATTGTGGATTGTAGAATTAATATCGAACTGTTACTTTAACCGTAGCTTCGTGGAATATAATTGATTGTCCAAAGAATGAAATTTATCATAGTTGTACAGTTGGAAGACAAAATTTGATGGTGTCAGTGTCATGACTCTTGAGCGCTGTCTCTCTCTGTAAATGTGAGGCAATAACAGTATCCTTTAGTTTACTTTCCACAATTACTTTAGCATAGAATATCTTTTTGGAAGAGTGGTCAAACTGCCACAATTTTTAAAAAATTTTGGCAAACTACCACGCAGTCCAAATAAATTGTCGAAATGCCACGGAGGCTAATTTGCTGGTTGTGTGGGTGAATTACGGACAACACTTGTCGGACATGCAGTGGACGGGCAGCTGACGCGCCAATTTCGTTGGACATGTCAACAAAAATGGTGATGCTGACTGGGTTATTCGCCACACATGACAGTGTATTACGGGCTCGCTGATGTGACTGCTTATTTTCGCTAGTGGGCCCAGCGAACTAAGCCTTGCTGGGCCACTATTTAAACCCCCATTCTCCTTTCCGTCTCCCTCACTCCCTCGGTCACTTTCTTAAAAATTTCTTTCTCAATTTCTCAATTCACTCTCTCATTTTGCTCCCTCAATATTGTCTTCCCCATAAGGTTAGTTTATCATTTTTGATTTATTTTGTTTATATTTTAAATATTCAATATATTTTTTTATTTAAATAGTTGTAGATATTAAATGATATTTAGGTTTTTGATTTAAAACATTAGATTAGAGGATGATTTTAAACATTAGGTTAGATGATTTTTAGTGTTAGTTTATAATTATTAATTGCGTCTTCAATATATTTTATATGTAAATAGTTGTAGATATTAAATAATATTTAGGTTAGAGATATAAAACACTAGATTAGAGGATGATTTTAAACATTAGGTTAGATGATGTTTAGTGTTAGTTTATAATTATTATTTTTGTAGGATATATTAACAAAATATAGGAATATTTTGTTAGTTTATAAGTTTTAAGTTTCAGAAATTCATTTATTTAAATGAATATTGTT
>PYAF01005798.1:243616-266342 GCA_007407185.1 Glycine tomentella
AAAAACTAAAGATTTAATAATTAAAGATTTGATGTAATAAATATTGTAATTAAAGATTTGATTAAATAAAATTAATTCAAAGATATAATAAAAATAATAATTAAATATTTAATAATTATATATATGATGTAATAAAAATGTTAATTAAAGATTTGATTTTATAAATATAATAATTAAAAATTAATAAAAACTATAATTAAAATTTTTAATAATTAAAGATTTGATGTAATAAAAATTGTAATTAAAGATTTGATTTAATATAAATAATGCAAAGATATAACAAAAATAATAATTGAAGATTTAATAATTAAAGATTGCTTGTATGTCCTAGTAACCTATGATGTCGTCTTGAAGAAAAATTTAAAAGCATTACCATAAATTTTAACTAACAATATTATAACTAATTTAATAATTTGTAAAATAAGTGTATGTAAAAATTTTGTAGTGTATTAATGTATTGAATTTATTTGAAAAAATTTCGATATACAGTAATGGATCACGGTGAACATGTTCCATCGACCCCATCGCCTGAGTTTGCGTTGAGTGTGGTTGACCTTGGGCCATCCGTACGGAGTCTCCTTACACTACAGGAGAAACATATTTCCACTTATGTGTGGAATTCCCAGGGTGATCCAACTATGCGGGATCGTGTTATTAATGTTAGGCACGCCGCGACACATGATCACCGGGGTATACCTGAGGAGATCCAGCCATGGCTTAGGCAGGCTGCATTTTATCACGTTGCGCGTCTGCGCAATCACGAGGTAATGATATGAACACAACTGTTAAGTTGTAATTTGGTGTTTTGAATGTATTGTAATGTATATGTTACTGTTTCGTGAATTTTTTTGTTTAGATCGATCATCACCTTGTGTCTGCTCTTGTCGAGCGATGGCGGGCGGAGACGCGTACGTTTATATGACGATGGGTGAGGTGACAATTACTCTAGAGGATATGCATCATCTTTTGGGGTTGCCGACCGATGGTCATGTTGTGTCTGGGCGTCACAACTTTCGGGCTATTATAACTGACTTGTTAGGGGTTGAGCCGGTTGCTGGTCAGGATTTGCACGGTGGTTTGTTAGGGCTTCATTATTGACGGGACCAGTTCGGTGATTATGCGGTCCACTCCGGCACAGAAGTTGGACGACGGAGATACACGCGTGCATTAATATTACGCATCTTAGGCGGTATGCTGTTTGTTGACACCGCTTTGAGCTTTGTGGCCACTTGCTACTTGTAACATCTGGATGATTTCCAATGCACTGGAACATTCAGTTGGGGCTCTGCGATTCTTGCATCCTTATATAGGGAGTTGTGCAAGGCTACCCGTGCATTGCGTCGTGAGATGGGTGGGTGTGCTTTGTTGTTGCAGCTGTGGGTTTGGATGCGATGCCCGACGATCTCTCCTGACCTTCCCCGTCTACAGGATCAGCATGACTTAGACCGCGAGACCTACGGGCATAGGTATTGTTTTTTGCATGGTAGTGTTTTACTACAGTAGTTTTTATTAACATTATTTATTCCTAATGCTGCACTTTGTTGTAACAGGTTTAATGTATACGAGACGCGACAAACCGTGTACACAAACATACGTAGATATCGGCATCATATTGATGTCATGCGCCACCGAGAAATACGTTGGAGGCCGTACGACATTGTAGACATTGTCCATCCATTAGAGGCTGACGTGAGACAGAGATGGTTGGAGGTTTGTCCGCTAATTTGTTATGAGGTTGTACCAGCAGCCGGATAGAGTACTACGTCAGTTTGGGTTTGATCAGCCTATTCCAAAAGATCCAATCAACTGTAGTGAGCTGCTGACGATCAATATAACGGGGAAGACAAATGTTGATTGGACTAAGTGACACGCATTCTTCATATCCCAATGGGCGGAAAGAGATGTTTTTGTGGTGCAGAACGTTCAGCCTATGCGGAGAGAAGACTACCTATCAGTTAACAGTGAGTACATGTAGTGGTATTACTCTGTTACTCGTCAGTGGATGACCCGCAAAGCCGCATTACATGCACATGTGGTACGCACTTACATATTATGAAATATTTTGGTAGTTAATATAGTTTTTTAAATCACTAATTAAACCTGCTGTGCAGACGGATCGAGTCAAGACAGTTGTCCACATGGCTTCGCCTGAGGCTCAGGGGTCATTTAACATGAGCCAGATAGGATGAGGTAGTTCGATGTCTGTCCGCATGCGATGATTTAGAAAGATTAACAGATGCTGGAGATGTTGCACCACCACCCATTGTTCGTCAGACTGAGGCCCCTCCTCCAGTGGTTTGCAGAAACTGGCGTGCGCGCCACGAGGGCTTACCGCTTCACCATGCTACTCCAGCAATTACGGACACACCTGTTGTTGTACTGCCTCTTCCTCCACGTCCTGCTGGCATGTTCTACGCACCAGGGTACCTGACGGGACTTTCTCAGCAATATTGGTGGCCACCACAGCAAGTTCCTGGTTCACAGTACCCCCCTGGTTTCTAGCATCGTCGACGCCGCAGTCCGGATTCCAATTTGCATATCCTATGTATGCAGCTGGGCCTAGTTTTGTAGGCCCCAGCTCAGCATAACATGAGCCATTGTGGAGGATACCATGAAGACCACCGACAGCATGACTGACTTGTTTTTTATATAGCTACCATGGACTTATTTTTGTTTTGTTTTGTTTTTTTTTTGTGTTTCACATGTTGCCTGGGATCGTGGTGTGTGGATCGACAAGCTGCAATAACATGACTACATGGAAACCTATAGACAGTGAACTCACCACATTGACAATTTCATTCAGATAACGACACCGACCATTTTTTCCCGCCCGTATGAGTATGTATGTTGTACGTCTCTTGAACCTCAAATTTCGTCTTAACTAAGTCAAAACAAGTGACGTAGTGTGTTGCCGATTTATTAACCATCCTCGTATATTTTTGCCATGCTAGCTTGGAGAAATGATTACCTCTTGCCATCTCCTCATGTGCCTCTTGACCATGTGTGACAAAGTCTGCTACTAAGCGAGCGTATGTGAACCGCACAAGGGACGTAATAGGAAGGCTTCTTGCTCCTTTAAGCACCTTGTTAAAGCACTCTGAAAGATTGGTTGTCATGTGACCAAACCTTCTTCCCTGTTCATCATAGGCTATACTCCACTTCTCCTTTGGGATATTATCAACGCATGCTGCTATTTGAGGGCTTGATTTTTTAAATGTTTCTAATCCGGCATCAAAATCTAGGCGCGAGGTTGTATAGGCTGCATATACAAACACAATGTCACAATCAACATATAACATCAACGGAGTAATTGCATATAATAACATTGGCTTCTAATTGACAAACATACCTAATTTCTTCAATTGTTTCTTCAAGACGACATTGCTAAACTTCTAATTAAAATTACTGGACAAGTGACGAATGCAATAAACATGGTACGCCCTTGGTGGATGCCATCCCCGTTCGACATTGTTTACAGCGGCAATTATGCCTGCATGCCGATTTGAAATAAGACAAATTCCCTCTTTCTGCGTAACGTGTATCCGAATCAGTGCCAAAAACCATGACCAATTGTCGATATTCTCTCTGGAAACAATCGCAAATGCAATTGGAAGGACATAATTGTTTCCGTCAACTGATGTTGCAATCAGCAGTGTTCCCTGATATTTCCCATATAAATGGGTTCCGTCGATGCTTATAACTGGTTTGCAATAATTGAAAGCATCGCAACACTCTTTGAAAGTCTAGAACACCCTGTTGAACACCTTAGCACTTCCATCAAGTAGGCCATCAATAAAATGGTCATTCAAATCCAGCTTGTATGCAGACTCAGGAGAAAAATTTAACATGTATCCCAACCACCTTGGCAAAAATGCATAGGACTCATCCCATTCTCCAAAAACCTTCACAATGGCCTTTTGCTTTGCCTTCCATACCTTCATGTATGATATATGAAATCCGACCATTGTTGCTATCCTTTCTTGAATTAACCCAATTTTAACACTGGGATCCTCCCTAATCATTTCTGCATTTCGTCATACAATAATACATTAAAAAATTGTAACCAATAACCAAACTTCAATTTAATGTATTTTACGTACCTAAGATCATAAAACATATCAAATTTGAATCAAGCTGCTTGTGATCTTGAGAAAGATTCTGACCGACACATGTGTGTTTGTTGTTCCATATGCCTACAACCCATTCAGTGCCACCCTTTTTTTGATATGTCCTCATCCTCCACGGACAACCGTCAAAATGATTTTCACAAACCATTATAAGTCTTTTTGTATCACTTTTTTCTACTATGGTAGTGCGATGATCATCCATACAATATTGTTTTATAGCCAATTGCACATCCTGCTTGGTCTCAAACACCCGATTCTTATATAGTTGTTGACCCATCTGCCAGTTAGGTATTTGCCCTCCTTCCATATCACCAGACTCCTGGTCTGGGTATGCCCAATTAACATGTGTGTAATGCCTTACGTCAGACCAAAATGGAACGGTGTGGTCTCCTATATCATTAGACATATGACACATTGTTCATGAAAAACGTTTTCCATGATTAATTAAAAAAATTAATCATTATATTTCTAAGACTTATATTTATTTGGAAGACACGTGCTTATAAAACTTTCGTTTAAGTTTCCTAATTAGTAAATCATAAATAAAATTAAGCAATCTTTGCCAAAATTACATTAAATAGGAGTAGGTACCGGATTTGGGTTGGTTACTTGGCTTGTAGGGATCACAATTCACAAAGGTAATGCCCTACTTAATTCTTTATAACCGTTTCGTTTGCAATGTCAAATGGTCAACCTTTTTCGTGATAGTGAATATATTAAGAATATAAGAATATTTGACATAAAAAAATATAATCATTTTTTAAGAGTTTAATATTTATGTAGTAACAGTGTAAAATAATATTATATTATTATTTGATCATAAAATATCATTTAAATTATTTTAAATTAATTATTTAAAAGTCAATAAATACTATATATAATGAATTATGATTGAATAATTGTATAAAAGTTTTTACAATTTTTATTCATGACTTTTTTCTAATTTCTATTAAACCTACAATAATTGAATGACTACTGAATGACAAAAAGTTGTGCATCCATACCTTGTTCCAGACGGAAGACGGAGAATGTGACGCGGTGGCAATTTTGCAAATAAATTTATGTTTACGAGGATGGCTGATCAAAAACTATCGTAGAAAGGTCATAAAGAAGACGGTTATACAAAGACCGTCTTCTTTGTTGCCTCTTTCAAAGAAGGTTTTTGTAAAGCCGTCTTTGTTTTATTTCATTTTTATAATCCTTCTTTTTAATTAAAAAACCCCGCTTGTGCATGCCCTAGTCTTTTATCTCTCTTTGTTGCGCCTTCTCACTTCCAACTCTCTCTTTGCTGTGTGCTCTCCTAACCTCTCTTCGTGTGCCCTGTACTCGTAACCTCTCTTTGCCTGTGCCCTGGTTTCCAGATCCCATTGACTCTGCTTTGATCTCCAAAATGTATGTTCCGAGTATTTTAATGCATTCAGTATACGAGTTTCTGTGTCAACTTCTGAAATCATATTTCCTTAGTGGGGGCTATTGTGATGCCATGTAGATGGAGTTGAATTTCCATTGGGTTCATGGGTTAAACTTAGGGGAGTGGATTATTTGGTCTTGCCAAGTTAGGGTTTGATGTTAGGTTTATTATCTTAATTACTAAATTGATATTGGGTTTCAATGGTGTGCCATGTGTGTCCGACATCTGCATATGTCGCCTTATTCAATTTCCTGGTGTTTTCAAGGTTTTATGGGTTGAATATAATGTGATGGATTGATTAAATTTTTGACATTATAAATATCTTAATGTTTTTTTCCTTTTCAAATACGAGCACAATGCCAAGGATTGTGTGGAGTATCAGTGTATTTGTGCTTTAAGAAAAGAGGCATAATTATAAGCTAAGCTAGTTGGATAAACTAGGAATGTAGATGATGTTGCAGGGCTATAAGCTTATTCTTATTTCTATGCTTTTGAGATTTTAGTCATTAAGTTCTTACTAGGGATAGTTTCCATTAAAAAGAATTGAAAATTATTCAGGGTATCATTTGCATTTCTAAGCTGTAATTTTCAAATACATGCAAACAATGACTGAGTGACAGCAACAACAAGAGATTCTGCTCCTGGAATTCCATGTTTTTTTTTACAGTGTTTCTGTTTTACTGTGGCTTGTATTTATTTTTGGGCTTGACTTTCTACCTCATGCTATTTGGGTCTTGTTAGCTTTAGTTAGGTCAGCAGAGTGTTGTTAATGTAAGGACCCTCATTTTTGGTACCAGGCTTCTTCAAGAGAAAACCTGGTTTTAGGTGTGGCGCGGTTGGCTCCAGGATTGGCGCTGATAGCGCCATACCCTTTGGCTATGGCGCCAGGGGCGCCGGAATGGTGCGGCTGGCGCCAGACTTTCGGCAAGGTCACGCTTTTAGCGTGGCTATGGCGCTGAAAGCGTGGATTGGTCGAGAGGTCGGCGCGGGTAGCGCCAAGGGCCGCGCGGGTCACTCCAGAAGTGCCCTGGAAAACCCAATTCCTCTGGTTTTCCACGCGGTCAGCGCCAAGAGCAGCGCTGATAGCGTCAATTGGTCGATGGAATTGGCGCGGATGGCGCCACAGGTTCGGGAAGTTGACGCTGTTGGCGCCAGATCACCGACATTGTGGCGCAGATCATGCCAAAGGTGGCGCGGATCGCGCCAGACCTCGGGCAAGCTGAGTATTTAAGGGCGGATCGCGTTTTGCTGAGGAAGAAACCTCTTCTTCTTCCTCCCCACGCCCAAACCTCCATTGTTGGAGTGCCCAAGCTTCCTAGGACCTAGTTTCTTGGTCTAAACACCTCCCAAAGATCTTTAATCTTGAGAGAATCACCTAGAAAGCTATGATCCTTCAATTTCTCTCTTGAAAAACCCCTTGTGAGTGAGAATTGGTTTCTGAAGGAAAAGCTCAGAGAACTTGAAAGTGGCGGAGATTCAAGACTTGAAAATGGACACCAAAGCTTGTGGAAGCTGTCCTGAGGTCTTTTTAGTCGCCACTGAGGTAAGAAACTCAAGTTTCTCCGGTTGTTTTTGGATTTTGGGGTTTTCTGAATATTGTGACCCACACTGAGCTGGGGCTAGAGTTAGCCCAGGGTCCTGTAGAGAAACTTGCTCAGGGCATTATAGTGATGAAGGATTAGCTTTCAGTTTTTGAATTGGATAACTTTGAATCATGGCTTTGTATATGCCTGTGTGACTTGTGTAGAGTCACTTGTTGATGGTTCTCTGACAT
This sequence comes from Glycine tomentella, assembly GCA_007407185.1. Lineage (NCBI taxonomy): Eukaryota > Viridiplantae > Streptophyta > Magnoliopsida > Fabales > Fabaceae > Glycine > Glycine tomentella. The sequence continues at coordinate 250,929 of PYAF01005798.1, forward strand.
GTTAGAGCCTTGATTGGGATGGTATGAGCCTAAGAGGCTAATTGAACAGTACTTGTGTTGAGGTTAGACCGTTCCATGGATATATTGAGTTATAAGGTTGATATGATTTAGGCTTAGGCATGTGTTGCATTGAGTCTGGGATGACTCAGATGTTTAGTATGTAGCCTTCATAGACCTTGAGTGGTCTATGAGTAGCCCAGTGTGGGTTAGACTTGATTGAACCCTAGGATAGGGGAATTCTGATATGTTATGTTCTGTGCTTGAATGTCGGTGTATCTGGTTTTGATATGCGTCCATATGCCTTGATTAGGCCTTGATTGTGAGATTATCTGTGGCGGGAGCCACAAAGCAGTCAAAGGACTGCAGAGTGAGACCTTACCAGGTAAGTTAAGTGTCCCTGGGGATGAATTCCCATTTTGGTTGCACACCACACTCCTGGGGAGTGTTGGTCATGATTCATGATGCATGCATTGGCTGTTGCATTGCTTATATTGATATTGTGTGCATATGTATTGAATGAATGTATGCTGTGATTGTGATATACCTGTTGTCCAATAGACGAATACAGGCATTGAGGAGCTCTGCCATGTATTCAGGCGTTGAGGAGCTCCGCCAGGCATTGAGGAGCTCTGCCATCTGTATGATATGTTGAGAATATGATGATGATGATCATGATATGATGAGGGCCAGAGGGCCAGGCCAGTGGGCCATGTTTGATATGTTGCCTGATGTGTGTATTGTGAATCTGTGGGCCAGGGTGGGGATGATCTCCCACGGACCCTGAGCTTACTGAGATATGTTATCTCACCCCGTGTGGGGTTTATATGATTTCAGGTGACCCTTCTGGAAGAGAAGATCAGTCTCAGGGCAGGAGGCCCGGTAGAGACTAGGCTGCTTGACTGAGGAGCAGTAGGAAGAGCTTGGAGGCTCTGTTTTATTTTGAGTTTGTTATGTACCCTGATAAGGGATGGTGTGTGTACACCTGATATATGTATAGTTCTGTATGCCCTCGATGAGGGCGGATATTCTTTTGTATCACCACGATGTGGTGTGGACTGTGATGTATATATTGTACAGAACTATTTATGATATATATGAGACTTACCTCCTGAGTATAAATGTTGTATATTTGATAATCTGCCTAAGACTTTTAGCTATCTTTCTTTATGATGTATGTTATGAAAAACTGGATCAGCAGGGGTGTGAAATATATGTCTTATATGTGAGTTGTTTGTTATATGTTTTATTCCATACATGATGAATCAAGAAAAGTGATTATGTGCTTCCGCTGAGGTTTGAAATTTATGTTTTAAGCGCTAACTGATATTATTAATGATAACACCACTACTACAAAGTCCGGATTTTAAGACGGTTAAAATAGCCATTTTAAGACGGTTGTAGGACCGTCTTAGAAGGTACTTTTAAAAAAAAAAATATATATATATATATATATATTCTAAGACGGTTATTTTCTGTAACCGTCTTAGAATGTGCACAAACTAAGACGGTTATTTGCTGTAATCGTCTTAGTATGTTCACTTTCTAAGACGGTTACAGTAAATAACCGTCTTAGAATATGTGTTGTTTTTTTATTAAATATGAGTTCTAAGACGGTTTCTGCATCAACCGTTTTAGTATGAATCGAAATTCTAAGACGGTTAACGTTGTAACCGTCTTAGAATCTGTTTCTTTCTAAGACGGTGATTCCCTACAACCGTCTTAGTATGTGTACATTCTAAGACGGTCACAGAACAACCGTCTTTGTTTAAGATTTTTTTTATCCTTTTTTCGTATTTCGTAAGCTCAAATAACACTTTCACTAAATATACAAGAGGATTCTTAAAACAAGAAAGCAATAATGTAAATCAAACGAGGTATCATGGCCTGCTTCAAATTCAGACTCCACATTTGTGACATTAAGGAAAAAATAATCAATAAATTTACAACCTAACTGCAGCAGACCAAATCAAACGAGGGAGAAAGATAAAACAAAAGCAAAAGACAGCAAGGAAAAAGGCAAAATTTTGAAATAAGTATATCCACCATGATAGGAGCTTACAGCCAAACTCAATCCCTGCAAAGGGGAACAATTTAATTATCTTAATCAGATGGCACTACAAACATAACCTTATTACACCGTAGCATGCAGTTAACAAGAATCAGTAATCTAGCTAGATTTCTTGTCAAATCAATGGTTTTGCTTTAACTCAAACCACAACTTTAAAATCAAAGTATCCCATCCCAAAGCCACAAGCACCTTAATGTCATTAAAACCACATTTTAATCAAAATAAAAAGTCCAAACTTAACCTGCAAAAGAGGAACAGAAACATAGAAAACAAAATCTTCTTCTGAATAAAGAGTTTAACAAAATAAAATAAAAAATGAATAACGCAGACATTGAATAGGGAAAAAAAGATACGAAAATATACTTCGGGTCCATAAACATCGTAGAACTTGCCGCATTTCTTGTTAGAAGTAGAACCCTCTTCTTCTTCGGCAGCGCCACGGAGAGCCAGATGCAGAACGAAAGCAAGAGGAGAGGGACAACACCTTCAGGGAGGGCACGAGAGAGTGAGAGTAGGGCACGAGAGCACGAGAGTGAGAGTAGGGCACGAGAGAGTTATCTCCTTTTTGGTGAGGGGGGATTCAGCACAATACAAAACGACTGCGTTTCCACTTGTGGGCCCAACATTTTCAAGACGGTTTAATACCCAACCCATTTTTGGAAACACAACATCTAAGACGGTTAAAATGGGAACCGTCTTTGAAATGTTGTAATTAATTTCAAAAATGCCACCGCCCCTCCTTTTAAAACGGTTTATCGGCAACCGTCTTAAATTGGCCGTCTTAAAATATCATATTTGTAGTAGTGCACGTCGGAGGCCTACGGGGTGTTACAGTTAATATCTTCATAGTGAACATTAGTTGCATAGAGAGCAAAACTCAATTACATGGGTATCCCAAATAGACATGAGATGATGACTCAGTCATTGTTTGGTTTCTATACATTGTTTTTGTGTTGTATTTTAATTTTAATTTCCTAGCGTTTCATTTTATTTTTAAATTTTTTTACTTCAGAAACAATGGTTGCATAGCTCTAGTCTCTAGCATCTATTCTTTGTGTTACAATGGTTGGCCACCTCAACAATCTGTGTACCCTTAGGAACAATGTAGTTTAATTAGTTTAATTAGATTGGGCCTTTGTTAAGTTTTACAATTTTTCTTAGTTATTAGTTCACTGTGAATAAAACTTAGGAACAATGTAGTTTTGGTTATGATTTGCAGAGTTTGATATATCAACAAGAAGATTACTTGGATTGATGAAGCACCCACTTTGTGACAAGTGACAAGCATTTGGAGGCTATTGGAGGAAAATCTTAAACCTGGTGTGCACTCAACTCCAGGTGTGCGTTGAGCTAATTATTCTCGTTGCCATTGATTTGGATAGAGTTTCCACCTTAGGCTTAGTACACAGTCACTTAACCAAGTGCTGCTTTTGTATGCGTGCTTAACACGAATGCACAAGCGTTTATAAAAAAACGAAATTGCAGCAATCTTAAGCCATTTACAAGCACTCTTTCATTGGAAAGTGGGGGATCACTCTAAGGCATGTGTTTTTCGGCTAATACCTCTTTGGGTGCCCTTGTTCTTCACTTTCCTTTGTATTTTCTTCTTGATTTGGGTTACTAGCTATAGTTGTTTAATGTTATTCCAATATTATTGTTTTCTTTCTATATTTATTGTCTTGTTTATGGTATGATCACTCATGTGCATGTATATTAGGGATAACCAACCTGTCTTCATAGTAGAGTCTGCCATTCTTCATTCTGTAGCCCTGTGCTCACTAACCTTGATGACCAATTCTTGAACTAATCCCTTCAATTTCTCATCCTTATCAATTTCTTCTTCAAGGTCAGCCCAATCTAAGAACTGCATTGTAGTTATGGCTGCATATTGCATTTTTCTGGATAAAGCATCATCTGCTTTGTTCTCAATTGCTGGTTTGTATTTGATCTGAAAATCAAATCCTAGCAGTTTGGAAATCCATTTCTGCTGTTCCTCACCCATAAATCTCAGATCTGCTAGAAACTTGAGGCTCTTTGGTCTGTATGAATCACAAATTGCCTCCCTACCAAGTAGTGTCTCCATTTCTGCACTGGTAGTACCACTGCCATGAATTCTTTCTCACACACAAACTTGTTCAAAGCTCTATCAGACAATGTTTTACCCCTTTGCATCAGAACAACAGCCACTCCTTTACCAGAAGCATCTGTTTCAATCACAAAAGGTTTCTCAAAGTCAGGGATGGCCAGAATTGGCATAGTTATCATGGCTCCCTTCAGCTTATCAAATGCCTGTTGGGCCGATTCATCCCAATTAAACTGGTCCTTCAAATTTTCTACAAATTTTCTATAATACCCAGTCAATCCTAAAAATCCCTTCAATCCTTCAAATTTTTAGGGACTAGCCAGTCTAACTTAGAAAACACCTTGGCTCCTCCCAATTCATCCAGTAACTCATCAATTACTGGAATCAAGGTATTTTTCTAGTACATTTAACTTGTTGAGGGCACGATAATCAACACAGAACCTCCAACCTCCATCCTTTTTTTTGACCATAATCACTGGACTGCTATAAGGGCTGTTACTAGGCCTGATTATTCTTGCTTATAGCATTTCCTTCACAAATCTCTCTATTTCATTTTTTTGACAGTATGGATATTTATAAGGTCTGGTGTTTGGAATATTAACCCCCTCTTTCAAAATTATGGCATGATCACAATCCCTCTTAGGAGGTAAGTCAGTGGGTTCTCTAAACAATTCTCCAACTTCTGTCAATAGAGTCCTCAAATATGACTCATCATTCTCCTTACTGCTGGAAGTTGCTTGGCATCTGTTCTTCAAACTCACTCAGCTGATCAACTACTGTCTAATCCATCATGCGGTCAATGTAAAGGTTCTAATTGCTTTTTGTCCTCTTTTGTGTCTTATGTTGACATTATTTAATAAACTAACATGTGATAAATTAGTACATTATTAAGTAATAAAGCACTTATACCAATGCCAATGAAGGTTGACTCAACTAGGAGGATTAAGTTGTACCAATGTGGTCCTTCATTGGTATATACCAATAAGTGGTTTATTTTAATACGCACTAACATGTAACTGCCCTACCCCTAATCTTTCCTTTACCAAAAGAGAATTTACTAATATTGGTCTGCATTGGCAATCCTCTCCTACCCCTCGTTTTGGAGGCTATTATGCTCTTGTACATTTCCCTTAAACTTTCACTCAGTCACAACATTCACAATAAATATCTAAGCTGCCACCATTTCTTTTGCTAGAAGAAATACTAACAACACACTCATACTTGTTATTGTTGGTTGAAATTGATTGGAAATCACAAAACAACATTATGATTGTAAAGAAGATAAACGTTTTTTCTGTTTCTTCCTTTGTTAGGGGATATTTGGCTAGTGCTTAGAACTAAAACAACATTATGGTGATGACTGTAAGCTTATGATGTTTTAACTCACAATAAAAGTTTAATTTATTCATCCTCCTCACTGTTTTTGTTACCAACATATGTGCGCATGAAGTTAATGTTGGTTTTGCCAATGATTAATGTTTTCCTGAAAAGCGACCTCTCACTTTTAGTAGGTCTCCCCTCCTAAGTGTATTTTTTCTATCCACATGCTTAACAAATCCAACTATCATTTCACTTAGATCAATTTAATGCAGAAGAGGATTAATTAAGACCATAATCACCTTTTCATCCGCTTCAACGTTTCAGGACTAATGTCTCCCTGGTAACCCGAAGCCATCCTCATCTTCATGATCTCATTCCCCCACTACAGACGCTCCACTGTCACATCCCCACACCACAAAATCCCCAATTGTCCAGAACCAGCCACAATAAGCTTTTGTTTCACTCACTTAATACCTATTTTTAGTTAGATTTTGGGACTTCATTAAAGTAAAGATACATATATTGAAGAGGTTCAATGAACACCATAGTATAGAACAAGGATTATGTGATTGGAATCGATTCTAGTTCACAGTGCTGAACCAAAAACATTGTTAGTATAACAGATTGAATATCGCTGGGGACATTCCCTACCCAAATTCTGGAACCAAATTGTTTACACAAGTCATCTATCTTCTATTTTATGTGACATATTTGTTTGTTTTCTGCTTCAACCGTTGATTGCTTATTCTTTAATGTCATTCAACAAGGTTCAGGTTGTCTTGGCAGCTCTCTACCTGTGATGAAGAAATCTTCAAAGTTTCTGCAGGTATATGCTTTTGACTTGTTGTTTCAAAATGAATTTATTCAGTCATTATGAATAAATCACCAAAAGTGCACCCTACACCGTAGAGGATCTTTATATGTTTTATGCTCATAAGATAACGGATACATGCTTGTGTTTGTCAAACTGATGTCTTCTTATTTCTTACTTATGCAGCAATACATTCACTGGCTATAAATTTTCTCTCTCGGTGAATTAGCAGTTTGATTTCAATTGTGAATCTCATTTGAATGTTTTGTTTTAGTATGTGCAGTCAGGCATCCAGCGACTGATGATTTCCGTCTTCCCTTTTGGCTAGCCCTCTTTGTATAAGGAACATGCTTTACACAGGCCAAACTATTAGCTGCTCAGGCATACGCCACTTCCACAGGATTGTTTGTTCATAGAAATGTTTTGATTCCAAGAACTAAGGTGAAGTATAAAAGGGAATCAGTAACTCTAGACCATTTGAGTATTTAGCACAAGCACAGGATTTCTCATCTGCATCTTATATACCTCTATATTTGTATCCCTTCCTTAATACAACCAGTAAGTCCAGACCATTTGAGTATTTGAGGCTTACCAGTTATGGAGTCATTGGTGCCTTAGTGAAGGTACTACCTCCTTGCTGATTCTATTGTTGAATACACTTGACATCTATGTTGTATCTGAAATTGATTCCCACATTACCAATTAAGATAAAAGTTTGTTACAGCAGTTACACACTTGTTAAATTTTCTAATGTGTTTAAATAGACTCTCATATAAACCTTAGATAATGTATTCTTTAAATGTCACTAGCATTGGAACCAGTGTAATGACAATTTTTTAGTAATCTATTTTTGTGATCTGAGTCACTTCATTAAATATTTTTTTATGTGCTTTTCTATCTCTTATTAAGTATATTGATTTCTATGGAGTTGACGATGCACAAGTAATTTATATTCTTGCTTCCTATGGAATTTGTATTTAATCATGAATAGATTTAACATTTTGAATGTGTGCAATGTGTCTTTGTGTTCACTATAGGAAATCAAAACTGAATTAGCATTCTGAAATGTCTTCTCTCCATCCCTCCCAACTGATAACATTGAAAGAAACAAAGACAATAGGATAACAATGTTGATTTAACTTAAATAGAGACATTAATGAACTAAGTTTTGTAGAAACCAGAAACTTGTTTTCCCTTGATTAATAACACAACTTGCTCACTTGTATCCTTAGCTTCAACTTGTCCCCTCATTCCTTGCTCACATTTGCCTCTAATTTCCACACATGCTCCCTTAACACTAATTCCTACTCTTACATAAAAAAAATTCAAAGAACATGTGGTTGGCCTTCATTATTGGCTAGCTGTTGTATTCTGATTTTCTACATTTGGTCCCTACTTGATACAATTGTAAATCATTTCTCAGTCACCACCTCCCACTATGGACAACATTGATATCTTTTTCTGTGGCATACAACTTAGTCAGTAGAACTCTAGAAGCTGTTAATCCCCAAGAGATAAGGGATGAAACTATTGCAAGACAGCCAACAACCATAAACTTAGAACATCATAATTGAATTTCTCCTTTCAGAATTGATTGGCCATGGAAATGGCTTTATTGAGATTCTTGAATCATCCTCAATCATTATCTCTATATACTTTCATTCTGCCTTGTTTATTAGCTGCATTTTATAACCAGACATGCTTTACCAAATATAAGTATCCTTTCCTTGGGGGCAGTCGTTACCTCTGTTATATGGCAATCACTGTAGTGTATAGCCAATATATTTGTAGGAAAATGTTGTCCATAATGTGATGTTACTTGAGTAGCTTACTCATACAATTTCATTCATTGTAGATTGATGATGATGAAAAAATTACAATGATTGATGTGGAAGAGACAAAACAGTATTCAACAGCCATTGACATGTGGTCTCTAGGTTGTATAATGACTGAGCTATTGTCTAAGGAACAACTGTTTCATGGGAAGACTGAATTTGAACAACTTGACAAGGTATGAATTAATGCCTTGTAGTGGATAAGTTCTTGGTCTCACTTTGGTCTTTCAACATTTTGTGCCTCTTCAACTGGCGTAGGTCTATTAACATTTATTAATGTAAGAGCCATCTATCTCACCCTTTCATGTGCCAATTGTTTATGTGTATATTTTGATATAATGATATATTCTATTTTTTTTGTCCTGGCTTGATGTCAAAATAATTATTTATTATAATCATGATTATTTTAATACAAACATTTTCTCTTGGTCTATAAAGTAGTAACATTTTCCCATTAGCCTTACCTTGTGTTTGGTTGTTTCCTCTGCAGTGCTTGAGCAGTTTTAAACAAGCACCTAAACAAGATGAGTCACTTAGCTTCTTAGTCATTGGAGATTGGGGAAGAAAGAGCTTACAACCAAATTTTAGATTATGTTACAGGCTACATAAAGTAGGATATTTGTTTTAATTATGTTATATACATTCATTTACATTTAATATAATGTTGCATGGAATTTTATTTTATTTTGTGTTAAATTAAATTTGCAGTGTTAAGCTGAATTTCAAATTTTAGTGTACTAACAATTTGGTTTTTTTATTTATTTTATAGAATAAAATCCCTTCAATGTGGTGTATTTTTTAAATTCATTTGGTAGTATATTTAGAAACCAATTTCGAAAAAAAAGAATGGATATGCGTTTACAAAAAAAAAGTAATTAACAAAATAAGGAAACAAAGACGGTTCTTCCAAAGACCGTCTTCATAAGTGCATATACAAAGACGATTTTCGGAATAACTGACTTCTTAACTTACTTTTTAATAAATATAAAATTTTAAAAATATGGAAACAAAGACGGTTATCTAGAAAACCGTCTTTGTATGGTCACCTATAAAGATGATTTTGGTAGAACCATCTTCTTATCTTCGTTTGCAAAAAAAAAAGACGGTTGTTCCTAAACCGTCTTTGTAAGTCTACTTACGAAGACGATCCAAAAACCATTTTCTTACCTTAGTTTTTTAATAAAAAAAATTAATAATATGAAAACAATGACGGTTCTCCAGAAAATCGTCTTTGTATGGTCACCTACAAAGACGGTTTTGGCAGAACCGTCTTCTTATCTTCAGTTGCAAAAAAAAAAAAAAAACAAAGACAGTTGTTTTCAAAACCGTCTTCATAAGTAGACATACAAAGACGGTTTTTGAAAAACCGTCTTCTTAGCTTAGTTGTTTTCATAAAAAAATTTTAATAATACGGAAATAAAGACGGTTCTTCAGAAAATCGTCTTTGTATGTGCACATACAAAGACAGTTCCCAGAACAACCGTCTTTGTTTCTTTTACAAAAATAAAAAAATTATATATACAAAGACGGTTTTGACAACCGTTGTCGAAAGTTTCGACTTACAACGACACCCGCAATGACGACGATTCGTACGGGTTCTAGAGTCGTGTCGTATATGTCGCCTGTAGTAGTGAATTCATGTTTGATAATTTATATATTATAAATAAATATATAAGCATATTTTGATATTTGTATTTTTTTTATTAATTATGGTATAGATACGAAATAGTCCGTACCAAAATGAATGTCTATTCTTTATTGGAGAGTATGAAAGGACAAAAAGTAGATATAGTGTCTATTGTTTATTGGAGAGTATGAAAGTGCAAAAAGTAGATATTTTCTTTTCAATAAAATTTATTTCATACCATATTTTCTTATCTTTTTAATATTAGTTTGAGCCAACTCATCTATAACCATACAATTCCAAGAAAGCATTCTGGAGGATTTTTAGGGTAGATTTTACAGTGATCTGTCTTATTTGCCCTTTTCTTTTGTTCTGCTTTGGTGCTCTCTTTATATTTCAATCTAATTCTTTTTTTTTTTTAACGCTTATTTCCATGTTGAATATGCTTTAGGCTTACTTTCAGAATCTTTTCTTCTACCCTCCTTTTTTACGCTTATTTCCTGTTACGCTTTGAGAATCTTTTAAGCTATTCCCTGGACATGATTCGTCACTATATTCTTTTAAGCTATTCTTTTTTGCAACAGACAAATTTTTTCCTCATCTTTATATATGTATCTCATCATAAGTCAAATAAACTTTGTTTTTTCATCTTACATGTGATATCTTCTATCATGTCCATTGTTGCAGAGAATCAAATGACTGAAGCTTTTTACGGAAACATGTTTGTGATGTCAAGATCACGGTTTACGTAGAATCTTTTATGTGAGTATTCAAGTTTTCTATAAAAGGCGTTTTCATGTGATGACCTCTTCATACTTGTCACCTGTAGTAACTTATTTGCATGTTTCAAAGAGTAAGAGCCATGTATGATCAGGTGACAGATGTTTCTCCAGCGAAACAGACTTGGAAGCTGAAGGTTAGGGTGATCCGTTTGTGGAAGATGATCAAAATCTCTCACCCCGACAAGCCTTTAGTTGTGGAAATGGTCTTAGTGGATGATGCTATAAGGTTTTCTTTTTGTATCTGGATAATCGGTAATTGATGTTGATTATTACATTATTTTGCTGGTGTTTTGAGGCTTAACCTTTCAATTTATTAACCTTTCAATTAGGGCGAAAAAATTCAAGAAGTGTGTGCCGTAAGCCCATGCTTCGAAAGTTTGCTTCATCCCTTAAGGAAGGTGAAGTGTATGCTGTTAGCTTCTTTGGTGTTGTTGCCAATAATGGCTCTTATAGGGCAACCAGGCACGATTACAAATTGTTGTTTCATCTCAAGACCCTCATACACCAATGTGATGATCTCCGCATACCCATGAACGCCTTGACAATATCCACTGCAGAGGATGTTCAAAACACCGATGGTCAATCTGACTATTTAATTGGTATTGTTTTGTTTTTGAATTATTTTGTTTTACCCATTTATGCTTTCAGCTCTCAGCAACCATTCTAGGTTCTCATGTTTATATATCTTTTTGTAGATGTTATATATGGGCATTCTAACTGCTGTTTCAAAGGAGAAAGTGTCTCTCAAGGATGGAATTGCCACTAGGCTAATAGAATTACAGCTCTCTGATGAAAGGTTATACTCTTTAACTTTACTGAATTTTTTTGTTTCTTTTTTTAATGTATTTTTAGTTTTAATATTTTGTATGCATCCTAAGGGCAAGATTCGATGTGCTCTTTTGGGTGGGTATGTTGACACTCTGAATGATATGTTGACTGTTCGAGGCACTGAACTTCCAGTTGTAGTTCTTCACTTTATGAAAGTGAAAACATACAAGGAATGGTTATTATATTTAACCTTTTTTTTTTGGTAATCATTTAACCTTTTTTTTTTAATTTTACTTTACATTGATCTATCCTTTGTTTTAAAATGGGTATTAGGTCATTCTATAATTTAACTATTTTTTTTTTAAAAAAAAAATAGGTGAAACAGTCCTTCAAAATGTCCTCAAGACATCTAGACTCATTTGCGTAATGCCCTTGAATTTAAGAATAGATGATGTTTTTATTTATTAATTTGTTAACTATTAATTTATTCATTTGTTTTATCAGTTTAAATATTATCATATTTAAATGACTATCTCATTGTGCTTGTTAGGATGATCCTTCTTGGGTTCGACGTTGCTGTTCCTGTTGCTATCATTGAACACAATAAAAGATTTGTGCAACTGAAAGAGGACTTTCTTGTATTGTTTCCACGCAAGAGCATTACGCAACTCCATTTACTTGAGGAGGTTATTTTATTTCTTTGTTATATTTTTTTTTTTCTTTGAAAACCTTTTTCTCTAACTTGGTGACTGTATTTGTTAACAGGAGGACATATTCATTGTTCTTCCAACTGTTAAGTCGATTTTGGATGATGATTCTTGGTTCTACGAGGCATGCAAATGCCACAAGGCGGTTACCATAATTAGAAGCTGGTTTCAAGTATTGTTCAAACTGTTACGTTACAGTTGAGGAATATGTTCCAAGGTCCACACCAAACAGATATGTTTTTCTCACGAGGATATATATATATATATATATATATATATATATATATATATATATATTTACTTAATATATTTTTGGTTTGTTTTTAATGAATCATTTAATGTTACACTTATGCCTTATATTTTAAAATACTTAATTTTACAAAATTTGATTATGACATATTTTCATAATATAAAGGTATTTATTTATTATAATTTTAAATAATTATATGAAATAAACAATTATTTTGTACAAAAAACAAAGTAAAATAGACTCCATTACACTCGTATTCCTTGTGTTTTTTTTTCAAATTGTACCTGATATCCCTCCCTTTTTATACATTACTTTTACCCTCTTCTGTTAACGTTGTTAACTAATGTCAATTGAAATATATGAGGAGACGAAATTGTCCGTTAGAGTAAATTACATTAGCATTCAGTGTGTTTTTCTCAAATTGCACCCGATACCCCTATCTTTTTATACATTACTTTTACTCGACAACGTCAGTATTCAGGAAACCAAACGCAGCAGTGATGGTGGCTGAAGTTACGATGGTGATGGCGGTAACTACGGTGGGAGGGGTTGCACTCAGACGCCGTGTTGGTGGACAATGACGACGATGAGGAAGAAGAGATGATGCTGTTAGGGGAGAGGGAGAAGGAGGAGTAGGAAGTGTAGGTGGTAAGTGAAGACAAATTGTTGAAGAAGATGAGAGTTTGTAAAATCCAAAATGCGATTTTGAGGAAGAAGATTAGAGTTTTTAAACATAAATTTTCATTAAAAGTCATGTGACCAGCAAGTGTCTGCTTACTGTTATATTATTAAAGATTGTTTAGGAGGGAGGGAGGGAGTTTGGGTGTAATATGAACTAAACAATTACGAGTTTTTTGTAGGTACAAAAAAGGAAGGGTATCGAGTGTAATTTGAAAAAACAATGGGTGCGAGTATAATTTACTGTTAATGATAAATATGATTTATTTATCTTAATAAAAAATGTAAATATTGGTTTCGTAAATTTATTAAAAATTATCATAGTATAATTAAAAATATTATATATTTATTATGATTTATAAAATATTATAAATATTGGTTTGTTAATTTAAAAATATTACTTATATATTATTTCAATAATTTTAATAAATTAAAAATTTAGTTTCTAATTCTTTTAAAAAAAATAAATGCGGTTGCTAATTCAGTGGCTAATATGAAAATATTGTAATCAAATAGCGATCGATACAAAGTCGGTCGCTATCATCAAAACATTGCGACTGAACGATGTTCCGTCGCTAACTTCAAGTTCCTCTTCGGTCGCTATTTCGGTCACTAAATCAATGATGGGAATCTCAAGCATGCAATTGCAAATACAAGAAATGAATGAAAGCCCAATAAGGTTATTAGTGTTATAGAATCTGGTTTATGTTAGGTCGTTGGGTGCTTTAATTCTAGAATGCATTGGTTGAGGATCATCCACACCTTGTTTGTTAGTGGAAAAGAAAATCATGAAAAGGGAATTATATATATACTTTGTCAATTTTTACCTTATGAATGTAAATCGCTTTTCTCTTGGCTCTGTTTAAAGTGTTTGCTATCATATTTATTTGGTTCCAATGAATTCACATCAGAACCCCTCTAGTGACCTTGTGGTATAGTAAAAATAAATAATTATTCCTTTAAAATAACTATTTTTCTTCTTTCTTCCAAATAATGTTCTGTGGTACTTTTTATAAGAAACAGATTGTATTCGTATCATGTAAATTTTGTGATCTCCTGTGGTACAGGGGTCCTGGTGGGGTGATTCTTGTGTTGTCATGGATAATCACACTCTACACACTGGCAAATGGTGGAGATGCATGAGATGGTCCCTGGGAAAAGGTTTGACAGGTACCATGAGTTGGGGCAGCATGCCTTTGGGGAGAAGCTGGGTCTCTGGATTGTGGTGCCACAGCAACTGATATGTGAAGTTGGTGTGGACATTGTGTACATGGTCGCTGGAGGAAAAATCACTGCAGAAAATTCATGACCTTGTGTGCCTACACAAAAAACATTGCAAAAACATCAAGACTACTTACTTCATGATCTTTGGTTCTGTTCATTTTGTGCTGTCTCACCTTCCCAACTTCAATGCCATCTCTGGCATATCCTTGGCTGCAGCAATCAGGTCTCTCAGGTAATTAGTCAATAACTCTAGTCAACAAGTCAATTAAACCAACCCTCTTCTATTAATTTATACGTCTTTTTCATTTCTTTTCTAATCTCTGCTAATACTTCCACACGCCTCGTTGTCTACATCTACACCATGTTTTATACTTTCTTTTTTATGAAAAAATAAATCAAAAATAATTTATTTAATATTAATATATTAACAATGTAAAAATATTATTTTTTTTAGAATAATTATTTTTAAAATGAGTATGAAATGCCTTTTCGTTAACTAATAATATAAAAATCTTTATGGTCGCGGGCCGGTGACCATACATGAAAATTAAATTATAAATAAATAAATCTTTCTCTAGTTTAAGTAAAAAGCAATGTAGAACAAAATAATACATAAAATATATAAGACATTAACGTTGTTGATTGTTGTGTTCAGTGTTATTAAAACGGGTTCGAACAGGCTGGTTGGACCGGTTGAACTGAAAACCGTAGCACCAACCGGGTCGGGTTGGTTAATGAATCGGTCGTGCATGTGACTCGGTTTGGCCGGAAAAAACCAGTCGATTTTGGGAAGAATCCGAAATCCGGCCGATTTTTAGGACCCAGATCGGATTAGTGAAGAAAAAAAACAAGCTTCAGACCCGGAGCATCAACCATCGTTTTGGTGCCCCAAGAAAAAAAAACTTCAAACACAAAAAAAAAAAGCACTTAAACGAATAGGAGAGGATGATTCAAGGGAATGATGGAGAGAGGGAAGGTGGTCGGAGTCGGAATGGAAGTGGAGGTGGGAGCCGACAGAGTCGGAGTGAGAAGGAGAGGCGGGTTTGGTGGGTTGGTGAGGGGAAGAATGTAACACCCCAATATTTCCAGATGTATTAAAATGTGGGATTTACACAATATTTAATCAATTAGCAGTGTGTCTATAAAAATTACAAGAATACCCTTGGAAGAATAATTACCAAAATGTCCTTAGACAATTTTAGAAATGACAGATGGGTCCCTGAGGCACTAAAAGACCAAAATACCCCTGGATATTTTATTAATG
>PYAF01005798.1:266442-293373 GCA_007407185.1 Glycine tomentella
CTTATACATCGCACAATGGATACATGTATGATGATCTGTACACTGTATAAGCTGTGTGGATTTTATCTATCTGTGTGTACCCTGTACAAGCTGTGTGGATTGTATCTATCTGTGTTTATATTATTCAAACTATGCTTGTCATAAACTCACCCGAGTTGTGTCTGTGGTTGACACCTGTGATGACCCCAATTCATTTGGGTGAGCAGAGGAACAGGAAAGCATGAGCTATAAATGAAGATTGTTGCAGAAGTTTTGATGAGAAGTTGTATGCTGTGATTGTAATTTTCTGTGACATGTAATTTGTGATAAGTTGTCTGTATATTATTTTGAGATACTGTATTTGGACTGTATCATGGACTGTACTTTTATTTTAATTGAAACGTGGCAAGGAAAATCGTTTACCCTATTTACAAGCAAGGCAAAAAAAGATTTCCGCAAAATTTATAGCTGACATGATTTTAGTACAAAGTGGACACGAGTTTCTAATTAAAATCAAACAAGCACGAGAGAGATATGAGAGGCGTTACAAAGAAGGGGAGGGAGAGGGGGGAGCATCGGTTTGGTGCAGGCGTGCAGGGGAGAAGCAGGAATAAAGGTGGAGGAGGGCGTTGCACGCAAGAAGATTATATATATATATATATATATTAGGAGATTAGGTTTTTTTAGTTGGGCCTCACTAGATATTACTTCTTGTACCTTGTTTTTTTTTACTTTCTGTAATTTTTATTTTGCATTTCAAAATAGGCTTAGACTCATTTTATTTATTTTGCATTTCGAATTGGCTTATTGTTATTTTGGATTTTTGAGTATGAAATTATGGATGAACTTTTATTAATCAAATAATGTTAGTTACTTACATATATAATATAATTTTGATATTTGTAATATAGATTGGGTCAAACCGAGTCAATTACTGATCCACCGGTTGAACCACTGACCTATTATCGACTGGGTCAATGACTGAACCGATTTTCATAACTATAGTTGTGTTTGCTGTCATCATACTAAAAATGGCAATAACTTTAATTGAAGGAGTAGATAAGCGAAAATAAATAATATTGCTCGAAATATCTTTGTCCTTTTTACAATTTGAGTCTTTATTAAAAATTCCATTACAGTTGTAACATCATTCATCTCCGCTTTTTATTTCATCTTATTTATTAAGGATACATTAAGATCCACCTTTTTTAGGGCACAAATTTATAATATTTAAGGTATAATTTTAATAGTTTTTTAAAATACAAAAGATTTTTGGCAATTCTGTTGCTCTTCCCTGTTGCTCTTATTGGCTATTGGGTGTTTGGCAATTCTGTTGATGATAACATCCTCATCACCCTAAACAAACCCACTTGGCTTATAGTAACTGCCAACATGCTTGTTGTCATCCATGTCATAGGAAGCTATGCAGGTGTAAAACAACAATTAATAATTTTCATAATTCTGTAATATTAGAGTTTGAACAAGATTTGCATACGGTTATACAGGTGTTGTTTGTGTTGTTTTTCAATTAAAATTGGAGTTTCATCTAAATAATAATATGCATAATCGTTTATTGCAATTTTTTTCCTTGTATTATTAAGATGAAACTTCAATTTTAATTAAAAAAACAATACAAACAACACTTATAGAACTACACGTAAATTTATAGTCCTTAGAGTAAGTAACAACTCAATTTGATTTCTTAACTCCGTTTTAGTAGATCCTTATTGTAACATAAGATTTAAGAACACATTAATTTTCATTCTAATGATAGAACTCAAGTTGAGTTCTTAACTTTAACAAGTCTCATTTTATCTTTTATACTCACACAAAAACTCTCATTTAACCTAAAAAATTGTTTTTTAATAGTCAAACAACCTTTATTTTAGTTGCTTACATAAACAACTTCTATAACAACTTATTTTCTCTAATAATATTCTCAAGTTATTTAACTTTATGAACAAATTTAAACAAGTGCATTATCTTACAATCATATGTAACAATGAATTTTGTTTCTTTTGCTTCCAATTGGTGTTTATATATGCAATTATATGCAATGCCTGTTTTTGACATGATTGAGACCGTGATGGTTAAAAAATTGCATTTCAAGCCAAGTTGGCTGCTACGATTTGTCGTGCGCAATGAGCAGAATCACCCTCTTGTCTCTTCTAACTTTTTTCTCCTACTTGACTTTTTGAAACCCACTATATTCGCCTCTCATATATTGTAACAACTTTGATTCAGCATTTACAATGTTTGTGGCATTACGTTCCCTTTCTTTGGTGCCCTCCTCGGATTTTTTGGAGGATTTGCATTTGCTCCAACAACATACTTTGTAAGTCCCTCAAAAATCCTCTTTTTAATAATGTATGTCTTGTATGTTTGCGACTCAGCTGATTACTCAATAATCCAATATATTTTTTTATGTTAGTAATGTATAGTGATTAAATAGAAACATTTTCTTCTCATGTCATTTTTTTTTCATCACATGGAAATTAGAGTTAATTTGTGTTTATCTACTTTTATCTATGTGGGAGGAAAGAAAAAACATTTGTATCTACAAAGTTTATTCTATACATGTGGGAAGTTCTGTTTTTCATCACTTGGAATTCTGGGTATGAGTTTATATAGCTCTAATGAACCATCATTAAAATTTTAATCATTAACTAATCAATCATATCTCATTGCGTTGGAAATAATATTTTATATGAAATTTCTTATTGCTTTTGGTGTCAAATCACCAATTGTGTGTGTAAGAAATGTATCTGGTGAGACAATTATTTTTATATGAGAATCATAAAGATTAAATTTGAACGTACAACTATACAAAAATGGATTAGGATTAAAGATGCCTGATCACTTGAAAAAGTAATCTAACTTGTATATTCTAATCTTAATCTTAATTGTTTATAATAATATATAATGATTAATATTTATGTCCATGAGACTCCAACTTTTTTTTGTGTGTGAAAATGGGTCTCTAACTTAATGCATGTATTATGTATATATTAACTACTTTTACATGTATGGTTATACAAATAAGATTAATTCATTCAATTTATACTTTATAGGTGTATGTGTCTGGTTTTATAATTTATATGACTGACTGCATTTTTCAACATAATACAATTTTGTAGCTCCCCTGTATTATGTGGCTTGCTATTTACAAACCTAGGAAGTTCAGTTTATCTTGGATCACCAATTGCGTATGTTCAACTGCACTATCCTTGTTGCTATATTTTATTTTCATGTTTCACAGCCTTTGATATTTAAACATATGGTTCCCTGTGTTTCAGATCTGCATTATACTTGGTCTCCTACTCATGATTTTATCACCAATTGGTGTATTAAGGAGTATCATACTCAATGCCAAGACCTACGGGTTTTACCAATAAGAGAGTGTATTAGAGACTGTATTTTTAGCATTCTTAAACTTAATTAAACTCGTTCTCCACAAGAGCCATGGTGAATTTACATTTTTATAAATACTATATATAAACAAGCATGAATATAAATGTGAGATTAGCTTATTTGGATACAAGGTTAGAAGTATTTTAGAGAGTTTTTCTATTCGAAAAAACTCTATATTTTCAGTGGAAAAACTTTAAAAATTAATTATGACTTGTATCCAAAGAGGCCCGACTTCCTACTTTATTTTTGGCAGAACACGGTTGCTGCTAAATTTGATGCATAAAAATCGTCCAAACATGTCTTATATCCGTTCCTTCGCCTTTATTAATTACTTTTGGATTCGATTTGCATTTACAACTGCGACATGCTGTTATCTCTGACTAGCTAGTGAGTTTCCAAGCATAATTTGGACATTTGGAAATGGTTGACCATATTATATATTGCTATTTGCTAATATATATATATATATATATGTGTGTGTGCGCGTGTATATATATATATATATATATATATATATATATATATATATATATATATATATATATAAAATAGCATAATTGTGTAAGTAATATATGTCTAGCTTATTGTCATCTCGTTGCTTGGTATGATCTGATGCATTCATTTTAACATATATGGGAGAAAACATATATTGAAGTCCATAAGTGAAATCCACGTCGTTAAATAAATCTTTTATTATTTAACAAGATAAATATTTTATTAAGACCAATGGAGGACTAAATTGAAACATTGTTCTTTTATAAAAGATACTTATATCATTTCATTCATAATAATAATAGAAATACAATCTGAAATAAGTTGAAAAACATGAGAGCAAGCATACAATCTTGACTCTTTTACCAATGAATGAGCTGACAGAATTTGCTGACCTCTTTACAAAAATCACCAGAGTCATAAAATCTAGATAATAACTGTTTACAGTTGGAAATGAGAAAATGAAAATTTGATTAAACATGAGAGCTTTCCTAGAAAATATCCACAAACGTTTTGCAATTTGTCTCAAATATTATGTTGTGAATATTGAGCTCCCTCTTCCAAGACATTGCATGTAGCAGTCCCCAAGCTTCAGCTTCAGCAAGTTCCGGAACTTCATAATGCCATGAAGCATTTGCATTTATAAATCGTAAAGTGTCATCACGCAAGCAAATTCCAATTCCTAAACATTGTGTCTGTTTGAAGATAGCAACATTAATGTTGCATTTCATTTATCCCTACGGCGGCTTCTACCAATGTTGCAGCTGTTGTTGCTCCCTGTTGCTTGTAGTGGCATTGTGGTTTTTAGTTTTTACGAGCATGCAGCCAATCTGAAAGGTGTTGCTTTGCAAGTGGCACAAAAATATTTGGTGGTGTTTTAGTGTTGTTGCAGACTTTATCATTTCTTTGTCTCCAATTACTCCAAATGATGATACAGAAAATGCTACAACTTTTATCTGGCAAGTACACAACAGTTCAAAAATAAGAGACTTGATTCCTTCAGCTTGTTGAACTTTTTATTCAATATGAGTCCAGATTCCGGATTCCTACCAAATACTCATGACCTGATTGCAACCAAAGAATATATGGAAGTCTTTTTCCAAATTGTTACCACAAAATCCACATGTACCTGGACATTAGATTTCTTTTTGACGAATCCTTTGCCTAGAGGGGAGGAATTCATGCAAAATTCTCCAAATTAAATGCTTGACTTTTGGGGGAATTCTTGTTGGCCATAGTTGCTGCTAGTCACCATCCACTCCGAAATTAGCATTGGAGAGCACAAAATCCATTATATAATGATATGATGTGCGAACAAAATAGTTTTCATCTGGAGTGAAATGCCAAATTCGAACATCATTGTTAGCAACATGCATAAGAGGCAAAATTTGAATAGCCTGAATATCGCCTCAGTTGAAAATCTAACCATATCTTCAAGGAGCTAACTTTCATATCTTCAAGGCCGAAAGGAGTTATAGAAGAAACATAGGAATTACCTTTTGATCTTAACCATGGTTGATTCCAAATATTCACTAAATGACCATTGCCAATTCTCCATCTAGTGCCTTTCCCTTATCACAACTTGCGAAACATAAATGCTACTTCATACAAAGCTTGAGTTATGCCCAAGATTGACATCCAAGAAGTCTACATTGGAAAAGTATTTAGCTTTGAAATTTTTTGTTACAATAGGATCTTGGTTTGAAATGAACTTCCAACCTTGCTTCCCTACCATAGACAAGTTAAAAACATGAAGGTTTCTGAATCCTAGACCCCCAAATTAAACTCCTTTTCAACAATCAATTTGTCCAAACTCAACCAATTTATACCACCAAAAGGAATTCATCATTTTTTGCAATTCATCTTCCAAAGTAGAAGGGAGAAGGAAACCACTCGTACAATATGTTGGAATAGCTTGAGCAAAAGATTTTATGAGAATTTCCTTACTCTTTGGAGAGATTTTTTTTATGACAATTGATTGATTCTCTTCCACATCTATCTTTGGTGAAGCCAAAAATTGTCCTTTTCCTCCTTCCAATCAAAGATGGTAAGCCCCAGTATTTGCAAGTTCCTATACATTCTGAAACACCAAGGGAAGAAGAGATTTGGGCTTTAATAGTAGGTGTAGTGTTTGTATTGAAGAGAATCTCTGACCTTTAATAATTGATTAATTGTTTAGATGTCTTCTCATAAGTGTTAATAATAGATTATAAGATAGAAGTCTCCTTTTTATTAGTCCTACAAAACATAAAACAGTCGTCAACAAATAAAATGTGTGAGAGGGTTAGAGCCCCCTTACCTTGATACCATGAATGTCATCTCAACTTTATTTTTTTAAGAATAGAAGAAAGACTCTCACTACATATTATGAAGAGGTAAGGCAGCAATGGGTCACCTTGCCTAAGCCCTATCCTTGGAGAAATTGGCCCTATAGGATTCTCATTAGCAAAGACTGAGTATTGGATAGTTTCAAGAAAAATTTGTATCCACCCAATCCCCTTTTGATAAAAACCCATATTAGACATGGCATTCAGGAGACAGTTTTAAAAATGATGTTTACAACCTCTGAAGCTTTCAGGAGAAGATGTGCAAATTGGCTTAGGTGGTATGTAAAGGGAAATTAATTCCTAAATTCTTATGGTGAAAACCATCACCCAATAAAACCCCAGAAACATCATATTGGACCATCATGAAATCTTAAACAAATAAAGTACTAAACATGTCTGCTTTTTAAAGTACTAAACACTGAAACACGTAAGTATAATGTTAGTCATCACTGGAACTCATCATCCTTTCAATTTGCATTGCTAATGGTTTGTCATAATTAAAACCAAGGATATGGATTCAACAATCTCCTCCTTTTTGATGATGACAAATGCGTAGGAGCAAATTCAAAGGGTGAAAATACCTTTTTGAGCTTTTCAGTTTTTTAACTCCCCTTAGGAGTATGCATTAATTCTGTTTCATTTTAATTAAAGGGAGGTTCCCCCTCAATTCATGCCTTATAAGTTATAATGATCATATCACAACATAATGCAAAAAAAGAAATAGATAGACTCAAAAGGATATAACTATTCAATCCAGATCAATTTCATTAATCAATAGGATCATACAAAATACATCAAAAAGATATAAAAAAAACATAAAATGATCCTACAAAAACTAATCCCCCTTCCTACTCAATCTCTCTTAAACTTCTTCCCCTTTGTTATCAAGCAAAAAACAGAAGGGAGGAACAAAGAAAGAAAATCATTCATGCTTGTTAGAAGATGAGTTTTCTGATGATGAAGATGAAGTGGTAGCTCTTGGAGGTGGTGGAGGCTCATGGTGCATAGGTGATCAAGGCAAGTCTTGCCTTGTCTGAGGTTCATCCGTCAAGTATAAGAAATCTCTCAAAGAAATCATCATGGTCCTTTGAAGTTGGTCAATGTTAGAGAACAACAATTTCCGATCAGAATGAATTTTGCTAACCTACTTCTCCATAGAAGTCAGCCTATCAACTGACCTTGAAGAGGGTCCAACAATAGTAGGAAGAATGGGAATATGGACATGTGGATTCTCCTTATGAACCTTAAAAGGAAATAAAGGAAAAGCGATAAAAAAGGTGGAAGGCTCACCAAGAATAGGGCCAAGGATACAAGAAATCTTGACAAGAGAGTAAAATATGGGAGAGTTAAAGAGATTCCCAAGATTTTCAGTGTTGAACATGGAATCCTTTATGTTACGGATAAAAGATATCCTATCTTTATACTATTAATTCAAATATTCAAATCATCAATAACTTATCATTATAACCGAATAGAAGCGGCGAAACCTGTAGATAACATATATCTGCATCTCTAGATATCTCGGAAAAACGATGAGAGGCCTCAACAACTTATCTTCAAGGACTAGGTTAGCTTCCTATAAATAAAGCACCACCCATGGTGAAAGGTACACACAATCCTAACTCTCTCTTTTCATTCACACGGCACACACAGCACCCCAATTGCTTCACCGTGTCCGCTGTGATCTTCTCTTCCGTTAGTAGCTTAATCCTCATAAGCTTCTCAGGAAGGGAGAGTCTGATCCCATATAAAACTACCCAACACTGCGTGTTGGACATTTCTGTTCTCATTGAGCAGAACAGTGGCGCGGTCTATGGGAACGATAAATTTCGAATCCCACCAACTCGCAATGGCTAATACCAGAAGACACCAGGTGTTACTAGGCATGAAGAACATCCCAGAAACTTGAATCAGGAAAACGTGATAGTAGAAGATGCACTCTCCCATACAGCCTCATCTCCGGCGGAACCAGTCTCACACGTGCCGAGTAACCCACGACCGGAGGGAGAGCTGGGAAACTCTCAACATTTCATCCAGAGTGCTCTCCAGTCCCTATTGGCCTGCATGGAAAACCTGGAAAAGCGCTACGAACTCCAGCGACAGGAAGACATTCAACGACTGATCACTCAGCTGGAGGAATGCAGTAACAGACGAAGAGAGGAAGAACGCCGGCAGAATACCAACCACACGGAACATGAGCAACACTATGCGCCATCCAGGAGGCGGAGACCAGAGACGTCGGTCCACACTGTCGGGACAGGCAATAGGGACCCGACTGATCATTCCGAGCAGGGAAGAATGTCTCGTTCCCATAACGAGGCACATCACCTCTCCTCGGCCATGATACCAGATTCCGCCACAGAAAGACCGACGGGAAATATCGTTCGTCGCCCAGGCCAAGGCAATGGTACGTATCGAAGAAAGTATCGTCGAGGTCATCAAAACAATAGCCCATTAGTCGACCGGATAGTGGACGCCCAATTCTTAGAAGATTTTGATGGCTCGTTTTTGTCCAAATATGACGGGAGCCAGGACCCACAGGTGCACATCGATGAGTTCAATATGCAAATGTGCGTTCGTGGCATTGACGAACCCATTATCTCGAGAATTTTCGCTACTACGTTAACGGGGCCAGCCCAGACATGGTTTCACTCCTTGCCGCCCCGGTCCATCAATAACTTCAAGGATTTTGGCCAGAAGTTTTTGCTGAATTTTGCGACGTGCAAGAAGCAGCCAAAATCCGAGTTTGCCCTGGGGAAAATATGACAACAGCCAGGGGAGACATTACAAAGTTACCTGGATCGGTTCAAGGAAGTCGCGTTACAAGTCCAAGGCCTAGAGGAAAGAGTACACGTCCATCTCATTTCTGCCGGGCTCAATGGAACGTCCTGTCTGGCCAAGTCGATCTATAAGGACCCGGTGAAGTCCCTGAATGAGTTCAGGATGCGATCCAAAAAATATTTGAAGTTGGAGCAAATGGAGATTGCTAACTAGGCACCAAGGGAAAATAAAAAACCCTTGTCGCCAAGAAATCCGCATACCAGGCAGACTAGTCGGCAACCAGCAAACGCGCTCGCTGGCCGACTACCACCAGGTGGCTCCGACCCCCGTTTCAGACCTGGGAGGTACGAACTGAAGTATGACAAGTACACTCCACTGACCGCTCAACGAGGTCAGATATGGAAGGAGGTCGCCTTCACTGATATGAGGAAGGTCGACCGACCGCCTCCGGTATTAAGGAGAGAGGGGTTGGATTACTCCCGGTATTGTGATTTCCATAATGGACCGGGCCATACAACCGACCAGTGCTGGGAACTCTGAGATGCCATAGAAAAGTTTGTATGAGAGGGCAAACTACGGCAGTATGTCATTCGGACTCAGGGGCACCATGGCAAAAGAAAAGCCCAGCTAGAAAATAAGCAACGGGAAGACAAGAAAAGCAAGAAGGACAAAGAGTTTCCCGAACCCGAGTTTGAATGTAATGTCATCACAGGTGGAATGGGAGGAGAAGGTGATACATCCAACAAGCGGAAGAAATACCTCAAGGAAGTGATGTCGGTAAGAGACCGACCCAGGTTCAAAGAAGGCACTAGCGGGAATACCAAAAAAGCCGAGCCCCCGCTGATCTATTTTACCGAGGAAGATTTGAAGGGGGTAGTGCCGAGCCATGAGGACGGTCTCGTTATAACAGGGACTGTAGCCAATTTTTGAGTCAAGAGGATATTTGTCGACAACGGCAGCTCGGCCGACATCATTAACTGGAGCGCGTTTAAAAAAATGAACCTAAAAGAGGAAGACCTAAAGCCATGCCAGACCATGTTGTATGGTTTCAATGGAGAGGGCACTGGCTTGAAGGGGGCCATCGACCTTCAGCTCACATTGGGAACGAAGGACGACTTCAAGACGGAAAGAGTCACGTTCACGGTGGCTGAATTCCCATCCCCCTACAATATCATCCTGGGAAAACCCACACTCCATAAATGGGACATATTAATGTCCACCAAGCATTAGAAGATGAAGTTGATCGGGCACCTCGAAAAAGTCATAACAATTTGCGACGATCAGAGAGAATCAAGACAATGTTATTACAACACGATCAAAGAAATCGAAGTCGGACCATCCTCCCCACCTCGGATCCGACAGGGGGAGCCGGCAGGATCTCCGATCAGAACATGCCCAAGGAAGCCAATTAATTTGGTAGAACTAGACCTACGAGACGTCGAGGAATGGAGACCGGAGCCAGTGGACGAACTCGAAGATATTCAGATCGGATCCTCCCCCGAACAGATCACGAAGATAGGAAAACAAGGCGATCCGAAAACTGAGGACAAATTGATCCGATGCCTGAAGGAAAATCAAGATGTTTTTGCCTGGAAGGCATCCCAAATACTCGGGATCAAACCCACCTTCTGCTGCCACAAATTAGCAATATATCCCAGCTCTAAGCCGGTAGAGCAGAAGAACAGGAAGCTTGGCCCGGACAAGAGACAAGCCTTGGCCAAACACATCGAAGAATTGATCGAGGCCGGGTTTATAAGAGAGATACAATACACGACCTGGCTATCTAACTTTGTGATGGTGAAGAAGTCCAATGGAAAATGGAGGGTTTGCGTCGATTACACCGACCTGAACAAAGTCTGTCCTAAGGATTCGTACCCGATGCCGAATATCGACCAACTCGTAGATAACTCAGCAGGATACCAATGGTTGTTGTTTATGGATGCTTACTCCGGATACAACCAATACCTATGTATCCAAACGACCGTGAGAAAACGAGATTCCGGGGTATTAAAGCAAATTACTGCTATGACGTCATGCCCTTCGGATTAAAAAATGTCGGGGCAACTTACCAGCGGATGATGAACAAGGTCTTCTCAGACCAGATCGGCCGAAACATCGAAGTGTACATCGACGACATGCTCACGAAGACACCAACGGCCGGGGATCATATCCAAGACTTAGAAGAAACGTTCCAGAAACTGAGGCTGCATGACATACGCCTCAATCCACTAAAATGCGCTTTCGGGGTAAAAGCCGGGAAATTCCTGGGCTTCATGCTAACCCACAGAGGGATAGAGGCAAACCCCGATAAATGTAAAGTCGTCCTGGACATGCAATTTCCCGCCAATAAGAAGGAGGTCCAACAACTGACGGGAAGGATGGCGGCCTTAACCCGATTTCTCCCGAAATTCACCGAAAAAGCCCTTCCTTTCTTCAAGTTATTAAAAAAAGAAGCCAGTATAGGATGGAACTCGGCGTGTGAAGAAGCTTTTCAAAAGATTAAAGCCTGCTTAGCCTCACCGCTGGTACTATCAAAACCCGAGCCAGGTGAGATACTTATCCTATATCAGTTTGTTGGAGAGGAGGCCATCAGTGCAGTCCTAGTCAGAGATGTAGGTAAATCTCAATTACCGGTGTATTTCGTGAGCTGGGCTCTCAAGAACTCGGAATTACGATATCAGAAACTCGAAAAAGTGGCCTTTGCCCTACTTACTACGACTAAGAGACTTCGCCCATATTTCCAAAGCCACACGGTTATGGTTCGGACAAATCAACCAATCCGACAAGTGCTCCACAAGCCAGATTTAGCCAGAAGGATGATGAATTGGGCCATTCAATTATCCGAGTTCGACATCCAATATGAAGCTCGGCACGTTATTAAGTCTCAAGCATTGGCCGATTTCATAGTGGAATTAACCCCAACGTCGCTCGTTCAAGATAAAACGTAGAAGGTATACGTTGACGGATCGTCTAACGCTAAGGGAAGTGGAGCCAGGATCATAGTCGAGAATCCCGAGGGCGTATCCCTCGAACAATCATTGTAGCTCAACTTTCCGACCTCCAACAACCAAGCGGAATACGAAGCTCTCATCGCTGGGCTGAAGCAGGTGAAAGAGCAAGGAGCATCAAAGGTCAGTGTCTTTACTGATTCGCAACTCGTTTCAACACAGATTGAGGGACGGTATCAGGTCAAGGGACCTTTACTAGCCAAATACCTGGCCAAAGTAAAGGAAGCTATGGCGGAATTCGATGAAATGGTAATCACGCATATCCTAAGAGAAGAAAACACCAGGGCCTACATATTGTCAAAATTGGCCAGCACGAATGGATCGGCCAACCATAGAACAGTCATACAATAGGAGGTCGCCCACCCCGCGTGTGTTATGGCCATTCTAATCTGGGAGGATTGGAGAAGACCCATCATCAGTTACTTAGAGCAGGGAGTACTTCCTGACGAAGATATGGAGGAAAAGAAATTGATCAGAGATGCGACGATGTATGTGATCATCGACAACGAGTTATACCGACGGGGCCTCCATACCCCACTACTACTATGTTTAAGTTCGGACCAAGCCGAGTACGTACTCACCGAGATACACGAAGGGATCAACGGCCAACACATGGGAGCAAGAGCGTTAGCATTAAAAGCTTTGCATGCGGGATACTTCTGGTCGACGATGAAGGCGGATGCGGCGGAACATGTCAAGAGATGTGATAGTTGTCAGAAACATGCAAAGATAATATGGGCTCTCCCATCCGAGCTCAGCTCAATCACAGCTCCGTGGCCATTTTATAAGTGGGGCATGGACCTCTTGGGGCCATTTAAAGCAACGGAAGGACAGATGAGGTGGTGGATAGTGGCCGTTGACTACTTCACCAAGTGGATCGAGGCTGAGCCCCTCGCTGCCATCACCTCGGCCCGTGTACAAAAATTCTTAGAACGAACCATTATAGCAAGATTTGGAATCCCAGCGGAAATTGTTACTGACAACGAGACACAATTTACCGACAGCAAGTTCAGGGCAATGATGACCGACTTCCAAATTAAGCACCACTTCGTTTCTATTGAACACCTCCAGTCCAATGGACAGGCCGAGGCGACGAATAAAGTTATTCTCGATGGATTAAAGAAACGGATGCATGAAGCCGACCCAAATTAGGTCGAACAACTTTACTATGTGTTGTGGGCGTATAGGACTACGGTCCAAACATCTACTAGAGAAACTCCGTTCAGGATGACTTATGGTTGTGAAGCTATGATACCGTAGAGATCAGCCAGTCATCCTGGAGAAGACAGTACATGGCCTAGGCGAGGGATAACAATAGAGCATTAGCAGCTGACCTCGATTTAATAGAGGAGGTCCGCACCACCGCACACCGTCGAGATTTACACGGAAAAGGTAAGCTGGCCCAAAGATTCAATAGAAAAGTCAAAGTAAGATCTTTCGAAGAAGGCGATCTCGTGTTACAACGAGCCAGCATCGGAAACAAAAACGCCCGAGAAGAAAAGTTAGCAGCAAATTGGGAAGGACCGTACCGGGTCGTCCAAAATCTTGGACAAGGAGCATACTTGCTGGAAACGTTGGAAGGAAAACAAGTCAGACGGACATGGAACGCGGATAAGCTAAAGAAATATTATAGGTGACCCTGGCGGTCAGGAGAGTCCATGTGTTTTCCTTTAGTTGGCCATTGGCCCGTCTTTGGAATCATGGACGCCATGTCGTGTCCCTTTAATTGGTCGTTGAGCCCGTCATAGGGATCATGGATTATTGTCTCACCATGTGTTCCCCTTTAGTTGGCTATCGAGTCTGTCATTGGGGTCATGGGAGACCAAATCATAATAGATGTATCATGTGTTTCTCATTAGTTGATTATGTAATCTGGGAATGTGAAACCCGTGCAAATCAGTCATTGAGATCATGAAAATCTTGTAATCTTCGAAGAATACTAATAAAAACCTTATTATAAGGAAATTCTTACTGTGCATGATTTTGAATGCTTAGTCGTTGTTCTGTATTATCCCGGCCTTGATCAAGCCGACGTAACTATTTAAATCACGGATGAATCATCGGGTCGGCCGAAAGAATTACATCCACAGTGATGTTACGAATACATTAACAGTTGCTAAGTTGGGAACACGATCCCAGAACGCCCGACCAATGGTCTCGGCTAAAATAAACGCTTGGCTGTTGGAGCCAGAACAAAAACTAAACGCTTGGCCGTTGGAGCCAGAACAAAAACTATTTAAACGCCCGACCAATGGTCCCGGCCAAAATAGATGATCGGCTATTGAAACCAAAAATACGGAAGAAAAGTAAAACAAGAATAATGCTCGTCAAAGAAACTAGATATTGTCAAAGGAATTAAAGATAATTGTGCATTGTCAGAAGAAAGTAAAGGTGCGGAAATTGTTTAATAATTACAAGAAAAACTGACATCCCGGCCCTTCAATCTTCCCCATCGGCCAGGGGTGCAATCTTCTCCGGCGTGCTGTCCGAGCTCTCCTCCTCCTCTTCTTCGCTCTCGGAAATCGTGACCAGCTGGCTGTCCCCAACATAAGACTTGAAATGCATACCCTCGGTGTTAAAGTTAACACCAGGGTTCAAAAAACGGATTTGATTTATGGCGTTGTCAAATGAGGCGGAGGCGGACTTCTTCAGTTGAGAACGAACTGTGCAAAGCTCGGTCAGAAGCTCCTTCTCATCATTGTTTTTCTTGGTATTGAGAGCAAGTAGATCATCACAACGGTGATGAAATTCGTGGGACTGCTTACGAGCCGCAGCCAGACTTTTCTCTAGTTTGGCTATGGTGGCGCGAGAGGATTTGGCCTCTACTTGGAGAGCCCTGGATTGGGTCCGAGTTGCATCAAGTTTGGCGACTAATCTGGCCTCCGACTCTCGGGAAACCTCAAGATCGACGACTAGTCTAGCCTCCGAATCTCGGGATGCCTCAAGATCGGCCATCGGTTTAGCCGCTAACTCTTGTGCCTCCTTAACATCGGCCCTGGAAGCCTCCAACTCCCCCACCGAGATAGCCACGCTCGCCTGAGCCGAGTCTAGCTCTTGCCGAAGCCGCTGAGTCTCAGCCTTAAATGCTTCAAGCTCGGCAGCCACCTTGCAGGCTGTCTTGTTCAAAGAGGTTAAACTCCCGAGCAAGGTGGCAGTCTTCAAGCTCGCCAGCTGCATTGAGCTCAGTTCCTCTAGCTTGGAGTCCGAGAAAAGGATTAGATCCGAATACCTCTTGGGAGCTCGGGCAACCTCGAAAAATCCTTGAGTTACCCCCTTCTCCCAAAGAGATCGGGGGGATAGTTAAACACGCTCCTCAAGCTGCTCGATCGCCGGACGTACTCGAATACGTTCCTCTTCCTCAGCAGGCTCGGTCACCGGAGACACCTGGACGCGTTCCTCTTCTTCAACCGGCTCGGTCGCCGAAGTAGGAATGTCAGCGGAAGCCGGGACTTCAGAAACAACCTCCTCGGTAGGAACATCAATAACCACCAGAGGAGCTATGGTTATAGGAGGGGAAGGTGGAGGAGTCGTGGAACCCGGAGTCGGGTTGGACTCGCTAGCCGAAGCCTTGCCTTTACCATTGGCCAATCGACGCCTCTTCCGGCGGGATTTGAGAGCAGCAAGGTGACCGGGGATGCGGGCGGAGTCCATTTCAATCGCTGCACAATAGAATAAGCATTAGCGAGATGATAAAAATAAACAAAGTCCTGTCAAAAGAAGTTCAGACTGACCACACTGGATATAATGAGTTATTGGAGCCAAGTTCCCTGAATCCCTGTACGCCAATATCCGAGCTGTAGAAGCAGCATCGGAATTCGACAACCGGGCCTTGTTGGTTCTATAAGAAGCAGGAGGGGAATCATGATGACGGGAAGACCAATACAATGGAAACCTCCAAGATTCCAGAGAAGAATCAGAGGTTGAGAAGAAAGGACGTTGGCCGGGAACGGCAACAACTTTAAAGAATTTGTCTTTAAAACTTTTAAAAGAATCAGCAAATAAAGAAAAAAGTCGACGGTCAGAACCACAATCATTCCGACCTCGGAAAGAGGTCCACCCCTTTCGGTCGGCAGGTTCTTTACCTGAACGGCTAGTTTGAACAGAGAAAAAATAAAAAAATAAAGGGCAGGTGCAGCAAACTTCGAGTTTTTGGCAAAGAATTTCAAAGGCCAACATGAACGCCCAACCATTAGGATGAATCTGGGAAGGGGCGACATGTAGATGATCTAACACCTGCATCTGGAAATCGGTAAAAGGAAGTCGGATCCCTACCCTAGTCATTATTTCGCTATAAAATAAAAAGAAGTCGGGGTCATTTCCTTCCTGGGCGGAATAAATAGGGTCGCATGGGCAAGGTAAGCAGACGTAAAAATCCTCGTGAGTACCAAAAGGAAGTTGGGTAAGACCCTCGGAACCCAACACCGAGGTATATTGCAACACCTCATGGGTTACTCAGGGAAACCTATTAGACAAAACGGAGGAAACGGTTTGAGGTCGAGACTCGGCTACAGATTCCCTAACAGTTCCAACCCGAGAATCCATAATTACCTATGAGAATAAAAGAAAAACAGCAATTAGTAAAGTACCTGGAGGACGAACCATCAAAAGGATAATGGTTGACGAGGTCTGGGCTGGCACGAAAATCGGCACATTAACATCTAATTTAGGTGACGGTGTATCAATAGGTTTGGGCACTACAAGGGGATTATGTCTGCATCGATCCAATAGATCATTGGCTTGTCTATCTAAATCTATACTGGCTAAATACATGAATTCCTCAACACATTTCGAACAGGGTTCATATTAGACTTCAATTTGTGGCTCGAGCCTAGGGCCATCTCTAGGGGCAATGCTTGAGGGAATGGAAGCTGAAGGAGGAACCCTGGAACCTGAGGAAAGCAAGGCAGACCTCTTTTGTGACGATGACCCTAACCTAGAAGACCCTCGTTGGGAAACATTAGGGGGTCGAGGAATTGGGGTTTTCGAACTAGGGGCAGAAGGAACCCTAAGTAAGGATTTTTTCTTTTCTTCATCAGACAAAGGGAGCCCAAACAACCAGAATGCAGAACGAGGGGGAACCGTTCTGCGGATCCTTGCTTCTTCCTCAGGTGTATATTTCATGATGAAAACACTATAATGTATGAAAACTGGAAAACTACAGGAAGCAAATGGAGTTTGTAGAAGATTATGAACTACGGGAAGCTAACAAAAATTGCGAAAAGGCTATCAATTTCGGAATATGCAGAACAAAGACGAAAAATAAGAAATGACAGTGGAAAAAAAGGAAACGAAAAGAAAAAATACCTGGAGTATAGAGAGTGGTGGAAGGAAAGCAACAAGGGGCAAATGATTCAGACGCTAGGAAAAACGAAAGTGCAGGAGTCGCAAGAGCAAGGGTAAAATGCAGAATGAGACACTAGAGAGAAATGAATCGCTACAGGTTCATTAAACGAAAAAAGTAACCATCAGAATTCAAAAAGAAAATGTGGGTTAGTAACTGATGGACATCGAAGGACGTGGAAGAGGCGGTTATGTCATTATTACAAAAAGAAATGATTAAAGCGTGAAACGATGGAAGTTATCATCAAGACACGTGGCAGTTCAGGAAGAAAGGTCGCTTCGTTTCTCGATGATCAGAATCGATTCAGACTACATGAAAAGACAAGACATAGCTCGGCGTTGGGGAAAGTCGGAAATAACCCAAAAACTTAAGAAGGTAGATTACCTCGGCTCGGATTCCCACACATGGTCGGCCCCATACGAAGTCGGTTCTACATAAGGTCGGCCCAAAGGAGTCATTCGCACAAGGTCGGCCCAAACGTTTCACTCACACAAGGTCGGCCCAAGGAACTCGCTCATAGATGGTCGGTTAAAAGACTGGTAGAACCATTGTACATCCCGGCCATCAAGGATACTAGACGACTAGGCTGAGGGGCATCTGTTACGGATAAAAGATATCCTATCTTTATACTGTTAATTCAAATATTCAAATCATCAATAACTTATCATTATAACCGAATAGAAGCGGCGAAACCTGCAGATAACATATATCTGCATCTCCAGATATCTCGGAAAAACGATGAGAGGCCTCAACAACTTATCTTCAAGGACTAGGTTAGCTTCCTATAAATAAAGCACCACCCATGGTGAAAGGTACACAAAATCCTAACTCTCTCTTTCCATTCACACGGCACACACAGCACCCCAATTGCTTCACCGTGTCCGCTGTGATCTTCTCTTCCGTTAGTAGCTTCATCCTCATAAGCTTCTCGGGAAGGGAGAGTCTGATCCCATATAAAACTACCCAACACTGCGTGTTGGACATTTATGTTCTCATTGAGCAGAACACTTTATAAACCCAATAGGGGTCCTCTTACCAACTTCTTGTTCTGGTGCATTTTGAGCAGTTGTAGTAGTTGCACCAACCTCTTCTGCCTTCTAGAAGGCTCTTCTTCTTTTTATTCTTCCTTATCTGTGATTTCCTTCTCTAAGCTAGAATCGTCAATCCTGAACTTGTACAACACATCAACAATAATCTCAACTCTTGTGTTGGTACGAAACCCAAGGGGTTATGAGCTTCAGCAACTTCCACACCCTCAAAAGGGTCAGTGTCTTCATTTTGAGCTACATCAACCTCATTTTGACCAAGTTGATCACCTTCATCAGCTGCAGACTCCTCATTCTAAGTCCCATAATGGGTTTCCCCATCCTTTTTCTCTTCCACAAAATGGTGTTATGAGTCATAATAAAATGAGCCAAAATCTCGTGGTTCCTCAAAATGATCTTCTTTTAATACCTCCTCCTAACGTTGATGGGATACCACATTTTCTTCCTCATTCTAAGCTCCCTAAATGAGCGTATCTTCTTAAGACTTTTAGGAGGATGAAAGTCAACATTCCCCTCTTCGATGCCATCAAACAAATTCCAAAATATGCAAAGTTCTTGAAGGATTTGTGCACCCACTAGAGGAAGCTAAAGGGAGATAAGCAAGTGAAGATGGTCACAAATGTTTCTGCACTTATACAGAGCAAAATTGTTGCTTCCATTCCACCATCCACCTTGCTCCAAAAGTGAAAAGATCCTGGCACTTTCATTGTCCCTTGCACCATTGGAGATTGCACTTTTAAGATGCAATGCTTTACCTTAGAGCATCGATTAATGTTATGTCCACATCAGTTTACGGGTCATTACATCTTGGTGATTTGAATCTCATTGGTGTTGTCATTAACTTAGCCAACAGGAGTGCTTCGCTTCCATTTAGAGTTATTGAAGATGTGCTGGTGTGCTTCCATTTGGAGTTATTCAAGATGTGCTTATTTTCAAAATTTGTGCTTATTTGACCTATCTTCCTTGTACAGAATCTAGAAGATTCTACAGAACTCCAAATGGAGCATATGAGTAGTCCATGGAAAACTAAGGAAAATAGCTACAATTTTCTCAGAGATAAGTTTGGGCCAATTATGCCAGTTTGAGGGTAAAATTAGGCTTGGAATTCAAAACCTCTGCACTTGAGTTTTGGGCTGCGAGTTTGGGTTTTGATTGGTGTAATTAGCATAATTAGTAAGTTTAGATGGGTCTAATCAGAGCCCATCCTTCATTCTATTCAGTCATTATATATTAGTGTAACTAGGAGTTACTTGAGGAGGACAAAAATAGAATTTCTGGCTTCTTTTGCAAGTTTTCAGAATTAAAATATTTTCTCTCAACTGTTTTTTATTTTTCTTCTTTCTTTCATCTCTGTTCTTCTATTTTCTTACAAAAATTTTGTGGCTCTTCCACTGATGATGATCATGGAAGGCTAAACAATCAATCAATCCAAGGATCCAGTCCAAGTAAGGAGAATTTGAGTTCTAGTTTGGTATTTTATTTATGTGTGAATGTTCATCTTCTTCTTTCAATCCTCTTTTCAATTTTCATGATTATGAATATGTTTAGGATTGAAAACGGATTTGGTTATGGATTTATTTCCAGACTTGAAATCCATCTTCCATTCTCTTGCAGTGAATTCTACAAGAAATGCAACCAACACTTCATAAATCAACTAGTTCAAGCATCCACTAGATAAAAGCTCATAAGAAGCAAATTCCTATATTTTAATCATAAAAAGAAGCATTAAAGGAGGAAAATAATAGATGATTGCTAAGTAATTTACATGTAACTTTACGTATGCTTAGCAATTATCAAACTCCCCCAAATTTAAAGCTTTGCTTGTCCTCAAGCAAAAGTAAATGCTAACTAAGTTAGATTAATAGCCAATAGAACATAATACACAATCAAGATAATTGCGATTCTTTCGAAATAGTACAACCGTTTGAAACTTTAGTTCACACAAGTCATAATTCCATGAAGGAATCAATCAATGCATACACTTTAGTGGAAGGAGTTAGCAAGAATGACATATATCAAAGAAAATCAACATATGCTTCAATCCTCACAAGGCTAGTATTTCACTCAAGCACACAAGTGTTTTGGTTATGCAACTTCATTTAATACAATTGAAATCACTAATCTTAGATTTGCATATCATCTCATTCAACACAATCATGCATACACGATATGGATCACAAAGGACTTATTTGGCATGTAATATGGCTGGGTTATCAAGAATTATGATTTTTCTTAGAATTCAACAACTAAGTTCTAGGAGAGCATGTACCTAATTCTATGATTTCCAGCTCATTTCAATTGCCGAACAACAACACACAGAGTAATTAGACCTTTATTTTGATTCTTTTTTTCTTTTTTGATTTCTGAATCATTCAAGGATTAGTACATTTGTTATCCTCTGTGTGTTTATTCCTTATTTCCCTGCAATAAACTTTCTCTAGAACGCTCCCCCAAATATGGGACAAATTTGTCTTGATCCATAATTATGCTCCCCTAAATCCTAAGGTAAGGTGAACATGTTTAACATTTCTTCAAAGCTCAAGGTTCAAGAATCACAATGTATCATCAAATTTTGCTCAAAAAGGGTGCAAGAGATTCAACAACATTAATCAAAACAGGGTTGGCTTTTTGTCCAAGTAGCTAAATTCAAAAAGGCATTGATCATTTCCACATCGTGTATGCATTAAAGCAGTTCAAGATTCATGCAAATCCAGATAGTTCAATCAATCGTTCTCTCACAGTTAATAGATACACAACTCACACGGTGTAGTGAAGCCTAGAATTTTTCTTCGCAAGAATTTCTGTCATGCAAGCTAACTAACTCACTCACGCACATACAATTCATGAAACCTTTAATCACAACACACGCTCACTTCAGAATTGAACTTAAAATATTTACAATCATAACTCTCTGTCATGCAAAACACTTTATCAAATATGCCCAAACAATTCCCAAGAAAATGTTAACCAAAATAACTATCCATCATGCATAAATCACAGTTCAAACTTTAAAACAGAATGTAAATTGTCTACAAAAATGGTAAAGTACTAAGGCAAGCATGAAACGAAGATATAAAACTAAAATCATAAACACAAAGCATAAAAAAATATAAACATAAAATGTCTTATGAAATATGTGGCTTTAATCCTGAGTGGGCCAAGGATCCTATGATTCCTGGGCAGCTGTAACATCTGCCACATAATCCTCATCCATGTCGACAGCAGCGTCTTGATCAGTAGCTCCACCCCCCACGCCAATAGAAAGGTTGCCCCCAAGCCAAGCCACTCAAGAGAGGAAGTCCTCGGGCGTCACTGGCTGCTGAAGAGAGAGTTGATGAAGACTCTGCATAAGAAGGTGTTGGCCATGGTGGAAGCTAGTAACCATCGATAATAGCTGGTCTTATGGGACTGAAGTTGAAGGATGAGGAGAGACGGGCAGAATCGGAAGCAGGAGACTCAACATCAGTTGGAGGTGCAGCTCGAGCCCTAGTCTTCTTGGTGCCTGGGAAGGAGATGGTGGAGTCCACTGGGTGCCAACAGTTCTTCCTTATGTACGCCACATTGATGAGAGGGCTAAGAGATTCAAATGCCACGGTGTCTGAGTTAACACCCTTGGCATCACATAGTGCAATAATGAGTGCAGGGAAGCCAAGCCGATCAGTATCGGACTGGGCAATCTGTCAGATCTGGTAAGAAATTTGACTGCCCACATCCATGTCCATTTGGCAGACAATGCCTTAAATCAACCTAGCCCTATCCAAATTCAGATCAGAAGTATGGGAGGTAGGGGCCAGGTTGGAGTAAGAAAGCGCACTCCAGGTCTGGGCTAGTGTGGTCAAATCCTTCCTGAGGATCTTCCACGAGGACCCTTCAGCATTCAATACAAAGTGTCCTCCGAGCATACATAACTTGGCTTCCATCTCCGCCACATCAAGGTATATGTGTAAGAATTGAGAGTAGGTGGTCCTCTGAGAGTTGTCCTCTAAAACTACCAGAGTCTGAAGGAAGGAGTTTAATGTCTGCACGTCAAACTTGATCATCTTGCCTCTTTCACTGTGTCGATAGGTGGTCTTCAGGGTCATAAATGTTGGAATAAAACTCCTTAACTAGAGCTACATCAATATTTCCTTCAGGCAAGTGAGTGAGCTTCCGGTCCCAACAGTGTCGCTAGAGCTCATTGAGGAATTCATCATACTCCCCAAGGTGTAGGAAAACACACCGCTCGGAGAGAGTGTTGCGATGCTAGACACTCTTGTAGAACCTGACCCATGCCACCTGTGAAGTGAAGCGCTCAGAGTCCCAAGAACCGTGTACGGGGTCGGGCTCTTGGCGGGGTTGAGAAGAAGACCCTCAGCATTTCCTGGAAGCCATCGGCAAAAAGCACATTAAAAGAAAAGAAGAAATTAAGCCAAAAAAAGTAGAAAATAAAAGAAAATTAACCAAGAAAAAGGAAAACTTGACAGGGGGGTCATGCTAGGCGCGACCCCAAAATAGGCAGGAAAACAAAAGGGCTCGCTTAACGCCTATTGGCTCTCTAAGCGAGCTTCTGCTAGAAGAGGGCGCACTGAGCACGACAATGACTCGCTCAACACAATTCAAAAAAGATTCTAGACAGAGGAGAAATTGGACTGAGCGTGCATAAGCTCGCTCAACCCATAGCAAAAAGGGCTTCTGAATGAGCAGGCGCACTTAGCTAGACACTGGCTCACTTAGCGTGCTCAACAATTGAAATCAGACAGATTTAAAATAAAAAGATAATAAAATTAAAGTAAACATAAAGGCTTGCTGAGCACAAGAGTGACTCGCTCAGCGAGACTGTTTGATGGCACAAGCCAGGGTAGGCTCAGTTCGAAAATACGCGCTGAGCCATCCAGCACACAAATGAGGGTGGCTCGCTTAGCAAGACAATGACTCGCTCAGCGGGCACCAGATTTTGGAAATTTTTCTAGATCTGGATGAACACCCCAGAACAATGCATGAAGATATATGAACAATGAAGAACATAAACCCAAAAATTCATGGGCTCGATGAGCGCGACAGGGCGCACTAAACGAGCCTATCCAGAAATGCACACAACATTAGGGCTCACTGAGCGTGACAGGACGCCCTCAGCGAGACTACCTAGAAATGCATGGCCTTGCTAAGCGCAAAAAGGCGCGCTCAGCGACACCATCGTTTCCCAAAACACAAAACAACACAGAAACAACAAAAATTGGCAAATAAAGTGCAACATAGGCAACACTAAGCAACCCAACACAAATAAGCACGTACAACAACTGAACTTGACAATATATATGCAACATTCAAAACACAAATAACACATTAAAAAGAAAGAAAATAAAACATAGAAAAACTTAGCAAAAATAGAAGAAACATAAGTAAAAGGTGCATACTTGGGAGCGTGAAATGGTTGGGGAAAGGAAGAGGAGACTAGAGCACAGTAGCAACAACAGAGACAGAGTGAAAGAGAGTGGATGAAATGAGGGGGTGATGAAGAATAAAAACTAAAGAGGGAGTTAAGGGGAGTTAAAAGTAGTTTCAAAACTGCTCATCCGTTACGAGTGTCGTGTTGGGTGGGGCAATGGCTCACTCGGTATGACCTCTCTGACAGGTAGGTGCATTTAATGGGTGTGGGGCGCGCTCAACGCACCATGTCAGAAAACGTTCAATTTCCCCCCAAATTATTATTTATTTTATTTTATTTTTATGTTTTTTTGTGGCTCACTTAGCGAGGCACAGCCTGGCTTAGCGGATTCTGCAAGAAGTTTTGACCTACAAAATCCACTAAGCACGCTCCAGTGCATTCAGCGAGGCACTGGCACTCTTAGCGAGGAATTGCTTGCTTACCCAATTCAAAATAATTCTTGACAATGGAGTTTTTGGGCTGAGGGAGGACTTCTCGCTCAACGAGCATGGTATCACGCTTAGCAAGATATTGGCTCGCTTAGCGCTATTCAATAAATTTCAAATAGAGAAGAAATTGCGCTGAGCGCGATATTGCTCGGTCAGTGCCTCTGCTGATCAATGATGTCGCGCTTAGCTCGATGTGGCTCGCTCAGCAAGCCTGTGCATACTGCACTTAAGGGAAAAGAGAATAACATAAAAATGCACAACATGAATAAGAACGCAAGGTACATAATACAGTCAATATGCACAAAACTAAACATAACTATACTACTTAACCATGACAAGGAAAGAAATCTTGGGTTGCCTCCCAGTAACTGCTTCTTTAACGTCACTAGCTTGATGTAGAACTCCCTTCAAGGGTCTTGAAGGTGGATAAGTGTGGTCATGCGTTCAATGTCACCACCATTGTAAAGCTTGAGTCGGTGTCCATTAACATTCCAACTATGTTCTTGATCATGGGAGGATGGATCTATCAATTCAACTGCCCCCTAAGGTTTTACATCCTTGATGATAAATGGCCAGACCATTTTGACTTGAGCTTCCCTGGAAAGAGCTTTAGGCGAGAGTTGAATAGAAGGACTTGCTACCCTAGCTGGAAATTCTTCTTCACAAGCTTCTTGTCATGATACGCTTTCATCTTCAGCTTATAATTCATAGAGGATTCATATGCATGAAGCCTCATTTCCTCCAGCTCTAACAATTGTAGCTTCCTCTTCTCTCTGGACAATGAGTCATCAAAATTTAAGAACTTCAAATCCCAAGATGCTTTGTATTCCAACTTTATCGGAAGGTGACATGCTTTCCCATAAACCATCTGGAATGGAGATAGACCAGTAGGAGTCGTTAAAGCAGTCCGATAAGCCCACAAAGCATCATCCAGCTTTATTGCCCAGTCTTTTCCAAGATCTTCAACTCTCGATTGGATACCTCAGCCTGGCCATTGGTTTGAGGGTGGTAAGGTGAAGCCA
Source organism: Glycine tomentella (assembly GCA_007407185.1). NCBI lineage: Eukaryota > Viridiplantae > Streptophyta > Magnoliopsida > Fabales > Fabaceae > Glycine > Glycine tomentella. Next base: position 291,703 of record PYAF01005798.1, read on the forward strand.
CCTTGTGTTTGACATTTTAATGCTCCAAAACCTTCTGCAGCTGCTCATTATAGAAATGTATCCCACCATCACTGATGAGCACTCTAGGAACCCTAAAAGAGAAAAGATATTCTTCTTGATGAACATGACAACTGTTTTGGAGTAATTTTTCTGTGTAGCAACAGCCTCAACCCATTTGGAAACATAATCAACAACCACCAAAATATATTCATTCCCAAATGAGGAATGTAAGGGGCCAACAAAGTCAATACCCTAGCAATCGAAGAGTTCAACCTCAATGATATTTTGCAGAGGCATCTCATTTCTCCTTGAGATGCCTTTGGTCCTCTGGCACTGATCACATTGAAGCACATAATCCTAAGCATCTTTGAATACTGAGGGCCAAAAGAAGCCGGACTGCATCACCTTAGCAGTTGTCCGGTCTCTGTTGTAATGTCCACCACAATGCGAAATGTGGCAGTGCCATAGAATACTCTTTGATTCTTCCTTGGTGACACACTGCCTAAGCAAGTTATCGGCTCCCAGCTTGAACAAATAGGGATCATCCCAGACATATTGATCTGCATCACGAAGAAACTTTCTCTGTTGATGCCAATTGAAGTCAAAGGGGATGATCCCAACCACTTTATAATTGGCATAATCAGCAAACCAAGGTCTCTCATTCACAGACAGTAGGGATTCATCTGGAAACTCATCATGAATTTCTTTCTCTTTGATCGTGACCTCTTCATTGACTAATCGAGATAAGTGATCAGCCACAAGGTTCTCACAACCCTTCTTGTCTTTGATCTCAAGATCAAACTCTTGGAGCAGAAGCGCCCATCTAATCAATCTAGGCTTTGAGTCAGCTTTGGTCAATAGATACTTAATGCCTACATGATCAATGAAGATGACAACTTTTGAGCCAATCAAGTAGGGCCAGAATTTTTCAAAGGCATAGACAATTGCTAGTAACTCTTTTTCAGTGGTGGCATAGTTGAGCTGGGCATCATTCAGGACTTTACTAGCATAGTAAATTGAAAGGAAGACCTTGTCCTTCCGTTGCCCCAACACAGCCCCCACAGCATAGTCACTAGCATCACACATCAGCTCAAACCCTTGGCTCTAGTCAGGTGTAATGATTACAGGTGCTGAGATTAGCTTTTCCTTCAGAGATTGGAAAGCTAGTATGCATTCTTCATCAAAGTTAAACTTGACATCTTTATTACGCAGATTACTCAAAGGCTTAGCAATATTTGAGAAATCTTGGATGAACCTCCTATAGAATCCGGGATGTCCAAGGAAACTCCAGATGCCTTTTACATTGGTTGGAGGAGGAAGCTTCTCAATCACATCTATTTTCGCTTTGTCCACTTCAATTCCTTTGACGAAGATCTTATGGCCAATACAATTCCTTCTTGAACTGTAACACCCCGTAGGCCTCCGACGTGTTATCATTAATAATATCAAATATACAGTTCAGCAGAAACATGGGATCGTTTTCTTGATACATTATGTATGGAAACACATAATAGAACCATAACATCACGCCCCTGCTGATCCAGTTTATCAAACTCAACATAATAAGACAGATAACAAAGCTTTAGGCAGAGTAACAACAATATAAACATACACATGTACTCAGGGGAAAGTCTCATATACATACTATCAAAGTTCTGTACAAAATATATA
>PYAF01005799.1:0-12690 GCA_007407185.1 Glycine tomentella
CTACTTTCAAACGTTTTCAGCTTTCATATGTCCACATCGGTTATTGATGGGAAACCGATGTTATTGACTATTGTTAACATCGGTTTTGAGAACCGATGTTAAGTTCAAGACTTTTAACATCGCCTGATTCAACATCGGGTCGGAACCGATGTTGTATGTCGAAAATAACCGATGTTAAAAGCTGGTTTTCTAGTAGTGTAAGTAATCGATCAGATTTAATGGTCTTGTTTCATGTGTTTTGTGGGATATATCCATGCAGTTTAGCATTTTTCTTTTGTGAATTAATGTTGGTTTACCTACATTTTCCATCCGCAATAAAGAGTGGGATCCGAACGTACGTACCTGCATTGGAGGTAACTCTATATAAGGCCAACGAAAAGTTCAGATAAAGGCAGATCCTTCACGATCACACAAGCAATTAAGTTGAACACTCTAAAACATCTTTCCTTGTCTATATATATATGTCCTCAAAAACTCAATAATGGCTTGTGCTTCTTCAGTCTCAGCTCCTGTTAGAAGGTAACAAAGTTCTAACTTCACCTCATTTATTCATTTAGATAGATATAGATATAAATATAGATATTGATAGGTATAGATATAGAAAGAAATCAGAATCTGTACAACTTGCTAACATAACATGCCATGCAGGCTTGAGGGGAAAGTGGCGATTATCACCGGTGGTGCGAGTGGTCTAGGTGCAGCCACTGCAAGACTCTTCTCTAAGCATGGAGCACATGTAGTCATAGCTGATATTCAAGACGACTTGGGTCTCTCTGTTGCTAAAGAGTTAGAATCCGCTTCCTATGTCCATTGCAATGTGACAAAGGAAGAGGACGTTGAAAACTGAGTGAACACAACGGTTTCCAAGTATGGCAAACTAGATATCATGTTTAACAACGCAGGTGTATCTGACGAGGTCAAAACAAGCATTCTTGACAACAAGAAGTCTGATTTTGAGAGAGTGATAAGTGTTAACTTGGTTGGTCCTTTTCTGGGAACAAAGCATGCTGCAAGAGTCATGATTCCTGTTAAAAGGGGTTGCATAATTAACACAGCAAGTGTTAATGGATGCATAGGTGGAGGGGCTTCACATGCCTACACAAGTTCAAAGCATGCCCTAGTTGGACTGATGAAAAACACTGCGGTGGAGCTTGGACAACATGGTATTCGGGTAAATTGTTTATCCCCTTATCTGGTTGCCACACCGTTGACTAAGAAATATTTAAATATTGATGAAGACCGAATTCGGGAGATATATTCCAACCTAAAAGGTGTTCATCTTGTGCCTAATGATGTGGCCGAAGCTGCTCTTTATTTGGCAGGTGATGAGTCTAAGTATGTTAGTGGTCACAATCTCGTGTTAGATGGAGGGTACACTGTTGTAAATGCAGGATTTTCTGTGTGGTCTCAGTCTGAGTAAAAATTGTATGCATGTGTGTCTTTAAATAATTATTGTTGGTATGTAAAGTGTCTGTTCTGTATTCGGGTTGTTTTGGCTTGTATGACTGTGTTTCGATTGCCCAGTACGTAGTTCAGAAATTACTCTGAGAAGACAGAACGCAATACTGGATATGCCTCTCTCTAGGCTAACAGCTTTGACATTTGTATTTCAAGATAATAAGTTGGATGAAATTGGCCTTATGCATTTATGATTCATCCATACATGAATATATAATAATAATAATAACAATAATAATAATAATAATAATAATAATAATAATAATAATAACAACATTTATTTATGAATTCTGTTCTCAATTTGACAGCGGCCCCTGTAATTGGTCTTTTAATTAGTTTCAAATGGACAGTATTTGTGCAAAAAATTATATGGTTTTAATGCCTATGCTCTCGGTCAATTTATATTGAATACGGCTAAATTTTTCTGTTTGTAGAAAGTAATTGATAAAACTTACATTATGTGTTAGGTTCCGTTTAAGATTGCTAATAATATGGATGTTAAATCCAATTAAATGAATTTGGTTTATAACTCTGTTCGATTTGCTAATTTGTTTAAAACTTAATTCAATTGGTTAATCAATATCTTTTTTCTAATTAATAATCCTAATTTCTTAGGTGAAATTAATTAAAGAAAAATAAATATAAAGATTGGAAATTATTAATAGCTAGTAATAAATTTCCAATAACTATTCTTAGTCTAAAATATTATAAGGTTCATACATATCTCTTACCCCATCCATTGAGTGAATTTTCATTCACAATGTAAATTTAAATTCATCTTAAAACCACGTGTCTTAAGAATCAATAAGAACAAAAGAGCAAATAATACAATGATAAAGAAGTCAAATTTCATTAACAATCCCAAATCATAGATAACATTGAAATCCTAGTTAGAAATAGAAACAATAAACGAAACCAAATAGAAATACAAAATGAATAAAAAAAATTGTTTTTTAATAGGTAAGTACACAACAGAAAAAAAAAAAAAAACCATAAACCTAAATACCTTGGGAAAATAGTTCCCATGGCATCAGCTAACAAGAAAGATGACAAATGTGGAGGACGAATTTCATCCTGTTTTCTTCGTGTAGCCACAATGTTTTGAGGGAATGAGAGAAAAAGCGTCTCTAAGATATTCAGGAAAACTGAAAAAACATTTCTCAATTCGCGTACCACCTCCTGGGGATAACTCATAACTCCACCACCCTGCTGTTTGGCTGTAGACACCTATTCAGCCCCTAAAACCAAATCTACTACAATATAATTTTCTTATAGATAAATATTAGTATTTAGGGTCTGTTTGGATAAGCTTTTCTAGAAGCACTTCTAGAAGAAGAAAATAAGAACAAAAAGATGAGATGAGCTTCTCCATAAGTAAAAATAAACTCTCCATTAGTTAATTTGTAAAAGCTCACCAATGTAGCTTCTCTAAAAGATGAGATGACATCTATAAATTAGCTAATGGAGAGCTTATTTTTACTTATGAAAAAGCTCATTTCATTTTTTTCTCCTTATTTTTCTCTTTTAGAAGTACTTCTAGAGAAACTAACATCCAAACAGACCCTTAATATGTTATGTTAGTGAACATATTCAAATCCAAAACTTTCTTATCACTTAAACTCTTATGTCCTTTCCCCAATCACCATACTACCTAAACATGTTTGGCCTAACGTGAAATGTAGGTAGACTCTATCATAAATGATGAGGTCCAAGACATATATGCTTGGATCAGATTGTTCTGGATGCAAAATTTTAAGAATCCATTGATGATTTTCTTAGAACTCAAAAATATAAAATGAAGAAGATGAAGAAGATGGGGAAGAACAATGCCACGATCCTCAGAGGAACGATAAGTCGGAAGAAGATTCGCCACAAAGAAATAACTTCTTTGATAAGAATTTGGTTTCAGTCAAGAACCAAGAAGAGACTATGTTCTCAAGCTAAGCAAAAGCTTAATTCATTCAAAAAATTTCAAAATTAGGAGTTTCTGAGTATTTATAAAGCTAAACTTAAGGAGATAAGTAAATCACTAATCCCTCTCAAACCACAGTTTTGCCCCTTCTTATAACAAGCATGAAGCCCCTTACGCAATTAAACAAAATTTTACAAAAATTCTCGCAGAAGGTTTATGCTAAGCGAGAAATTCGCGCTAAGCGCAATTTTTCCTCTGGTGGAAATTGCGCTTAGCGAGCTGGTGTCGCTAAGTGAATTTTCTTCTCTGGATGGAATTGCGCTTAGTGAGCTGGTGTTGCTATGCGAGCTATTCAACCAATCTTCAAAGTGCTTCAATTCAGCTCCTTATGCATTCCTCCTTCCTTACATTTGATGAGTAGTCTATCCTTGGTTCTCTTGGTCATCTCTTCTTGTAGAAGCTTGGCTTTGGACCTTGTCATTGGACCCTTCAACTCATGAAGTGCTTCTAGGTCCTTATGCTATTTGGATAGCCCTCTATCATGTCCTCCTTCTTGAAAAGAATATGTCCTCGGATTATGCTCTTGGGATAGCCCTCTATTATCCCCTCCTTCTTGAGAAGAATCTGACCTCGAACTTGCATCCAAAACATGTATATCACAAGAAGAAAGATCAACGACATTAAAATTAGAACTCACCTCATACTCACTTGCCAAGTCAATCTTGTAGGCATTGTCATTAATCCTCTCACGGACCTTGAAAAGACCATCACCCCTAGGTTTGAGTTTAGATTTCCTTTGGGAAGGAAACCTATCATTCCTTAGATGTACCAAACCAAATCTTCGGGTTTAAATACCATGAACTATCTCCCTTTGTTGGTGTGTCATGCATATTGCTTCATCTTCTTCTTAATTTGATTTAGCACCCTTTCATGGAGATTGCTAACAAAAGTGGCTCTAGAAAGTTCATCCTTACTCAAAATAGAAGAATTATTAGGTAAGGAAATTAGATCAAGGGGAGATAAAAGGTTAAAACCATAAACAACTTCAAAATGAGAAAAAGAAGTGGTTGAGCTGGTTACCCTGTTATAGGATAGGGTTACGACTCTTCCCAAGTTTTCAAATTACCTTTTATGAAACACCTTAGGAGTTGTGAGAGTATTCTATTCACTATCTCGGTTTGTCCATCAGTTTGAGTATGACAAGTGGCGAAGGAAAGAAGTTTGGTTCCAAGTTTTCCCCACAATGTTTTCCAAAAGTGGCTCAAAAACTTGAAATCCCTATCTGACTCGATGCTCATACGTAATCCATGAAGACACACTACCTCTTTGAAGAAAAGATCTGCCACATGACAAGCATCGTCACTTTGTGACATGGAATGAATTGTGTCATCTTGGAAAACCTATCAACAACCACAAAAATTGAATCATTGCCTCTCCTGGACCTTGGAAGACCAAGTACAAAATCCATGAAAATGTCTGTCCAATGGGAGGTAGGAATTGGCAATGGAGTATACAAACCATGATCCATGACTTTGGACTTGGCCTTATGACACACAATGCAATTAGAACAAAACTTGATGACATCATGTTTCATTTTAGGCCAAAAGAAATGTCCTTACAAGATGTTCAAAGTCTTTTCTACCCCAAAATGTCTCATTAACCCCATTTATGAGCTTCACAAATCATGAGTTCACGCAAGGAAATTTGAGGCAAACACAATCTTTTATTTTTAAACAAGTATCCTTCATGCTTAAGGAAACCTTGGTGAGACCCTTTTTCACATAAATTAAACAATTTAGAGAAGTCATGGTCTTGAGAATACAAGTCCTTTACATGATGAAATCCAAACATCTTGATTTCAAGCATGGAGATTAAGGCATATCTCCTTGAAAGTGCATCGACCACAACATTAGCCTTGCCTTGCTTGTGTTTAATCACATAAGGAAATTTTTCCAAGAACTCTACCCATTTGGCATGCCTCTTATTAATCTTTCCTTGGTTTTTAAAATTTTTGAGTGATTCATGGAAAAGAGGTAGTGTTGCAAAGTTTGCAAAGCTCTAATAAGTGCATAGAGTTTCTTGTCATAGGTGGAATAATTCAAGATGACACCCTTAAGTTTCTCACTAAAATAAACAATTGGGTGGCCTTCTTGTAACAATACCGCACCTATGCCAACATTGGATGAGTCATATTCAATTTCAACATATCATTAAGTCTAGGGATAGAATGTCTATACCTCATAGTGAAGTTGTTGATAGGTCTACAATCCGTGCACATCCTCCACATGCCATCTTTCTTAGGGACTAGGATGACTGGCATTACACATGGGCTCAAGCTTTCTTTCACCCATCCTTTTTGCATCAACCTTTCAACTTGCTTTTGGATCTTCTTTGTTTTTTCCACATTACTCCTGTAGAAGACCCTATTAGGAAGTGAATCTCTTGGAACAAGATCTATTATATGTTCAATACCTCTTAAAGAAGGCCAGCCATGGGGAATGTCTTGTGGAAAGACATCCTCAAACTCCTTAGGTTTGATGAACAAACTCTATCACTAGTTGTTTTTCACTCTCTTTTTTTCTCTTTTCTTTTGTTCTTTCTTGTTACTCTTTTTGCCTTCTTTTTCTTTTTGACTTTTCTCTCTCAAAGGACTTTTTGCTTCTTTGATTTTCATTTCTTTTTCTCTTTTCAATCTCATTTTTATTTGATCCTCACACACCTCACTTAGAGACAAAGGTGAGAGAACTACCTTTTTACATTTATGTAAGAAAGAATATCGATTAGGGATCCCATTGCGGACAACATCTCTATCATATAGCCAAGGTCTTCCAAGAAACACGTGTTCGACTTCCATGGGAACCATATCACAAAGCACTTCATCAACATACTTTCTAATGGCTTAGGGTGAGGGGAGGTTTTTGAACCAAGCTTCTCCACTAATCTAGTGCTTGTAACATTGGTACAACTTCCTCCATCAATGATTAGAGAACAAACCTTTCCATTCACCAAGCATCTAGAATGAAAAATGTTTTCTCTCTGTGTATCAACTCAATCTTTGCAAAGTTTTTCATAAATTGTCTTACCATCAAAAGATCTCCCTTATCCAGTGGAAAAAATCATCATCCTCCCCTTCATTAGAGGAACTATGAGAACTCTTAGATGACTCGCTATCCACCTTTCCATTCTCCAACACAATCATGGTCCTTTTGTTAGGAATTGGGATGCAATATGACCCTTTTCCCAATCACCTAAAGTATTTAATGGAACTAGATTTATTGGGAGGGGGTTGAGTAGAAGAAGCAAGATTATCTCTTGAAGACTTCCTTTCAAGAGGTTGTGAAGAAGAAACCTCCTTCTTGGAAGTGTCTTTATCCTTTCAAGATGAATAAGCGTATAAAGTCTTCTTGTAGGTTTGTTTCCTCTTCAATTGTTGCTCCACTTTCATGGTACTATGTATAAGTTCATCCATGGTGTTGTAGCTTTAAAGCTCCACAACATCTTGAATGTCCCTATCAAGCCATTAAAAAATCTAGCCATTGTAGCCTCATTAGTCTCTTCAATGTTTGCTCTTATCGGAGAAATCTCCATCTCTTTGTAATAATCATCAACACTTTAGGATTTTCTGAGTATTTATAGAGCTAAACTTAAGGAGATAAGTAAGCCACTAATCCCTCTCAAACACATAGTTTTGGGTCTTCTTATAACATGCATGAAGCCTCTTACACAAGTAAACAAAAGTTTACGAAAATTCCTGCATAAGGTTTTCGCTTAGCAAGACATTCATTTTAAGCACAATTTCTCCTCTGGTTGAAATTGTGCTTAGCGAGCTAATGTTACTAAGCGAATTTTCTCCCCTGAATAGAATTGCACTTAGCGAGCTAGTGTCTCTATGCGAGCTGGTGTCGTTAAGCGAGCTGTTCAGCCAATCTTCAAAGTGCTTCAATTCAGCTTCTTGTGGCTTCGTTCTTTCTTGCCTTTGATGAGTAGTTCATCCTTGATTCTCTTGGTCATCTCTTCTTGTAGCATCCTCTCTTTCTATGCACTCCCTTATATACTGGTAACAAGTATCAATATGTTTGCTTCGATCATGGAACACTGGATTCTTTGCTAGAGCAATGGCTGACTTATTATCCACAAAGATCTTGGTCGACTCTTCTTGTGACATGCTTAACTCTTTTAACAAATTCCTGAGCCAAACTGCATGGCAAACGCATGAATTAGATGCTATGTATTCTTCCTAACAAGTCAAAAGAGTGACTATCGATTGCTTTTTTGACATCCAAGCGAAGGTTGAGTTCCCCATGAAAAACACAAATCAACTGGTACTTCTCTGATCATCTTTATCTCCAGCCCAATCGCTTTCACTGTAAGTGTAACCTACAAGCTTATAGTCATTAATTGTTGAGAACCATAAGCCAAAGTCGATTGTTCCTTTGATATAGCGAAGAATTCATTTTGCGGCTTTCAGATGAGTAATGGTTAGAGACTCCATGTATCGACTGATGAGTCCAGTAGCATATAGAATGTCTGGTCTTGTGCACGTCAAATATCGTAAACTACCCACCAAACTCTTGAAATTCGTAGCATCCACCTTTTCTACTTCATCAAACTTTGATAACTTCATTTTGCACTCCACCGGTGTTCCAATTGGCTTACAACTATCCATCTTAATTTTCTTGAGCATCTCCTTTGCATAGCTTTGCTGTGAAATGAGGATTCCATCTTCCTTCTGCTTTACCTCAATACCAAGATAATATGACTTTAGTTCGATATTAGTCATCTCGAACTCCTTGATCCTTGCTTTCTTAAACTCTTCAAACATAATTGGATTACTTCCCGTGAAGATCAAGTCATCCACATATATGCACACAATCAAGATATGTCCATCTTTGATCTTGACATATAGGGCATGGTTGTGTGGGCACTTTGTGAAGTTACTTTCTTGGAACTACTTGTCAATGTGATTGTACCATGCTTTCGGTGCTTGTTTTAGTCCATAAAGTGCCTTCCTTAGCTTGAGAACTTTGTCTTCTTCTTCTTTCACCTTGTATCCCAACGGTTGCTTGATGTACACTTCCATTCAAGAAGGAAGACTTCACATCCATCTGATGAATTCTCCACTTGTGTTGAGTTGCAAGAGAGATTATTAGTCTTATAGTCTCCAGGCTAGTGACTAGAGCAAACACCTCATTATAATGATTCCCAACCTTTTGACTATAACCTTTTGCAACTAGCCTTGTCTTGTATCTTTCAATTTCTCCATTGGCATTTTTCTTTGTTTTGTACACCCACTTGACACCAATAGCTAGGGGTGGGCAAAAAAATCTGAAACTCATTTATAAATCTAATAACTAATATGATCTAGTAGATTTATTTATTTTTAATGGATCAGATTTTTTACCATATCCATATTTTATACCCATTTATAAATCTGAAACCCACTTTCTTTTTATACAGATTTTAAATAAAAAAACCAAAATCCATTTTTCTTTTCGGACAACTTCATAATCACTTCAGCGGAAGACATCGTTTTCTCCCAAATTGATCTCAACCTCTCTTCTTCCCAAAAATGTTGTCTCCACCGCTTCCACAATCGGACCTCTAGTGCCGCTGCTTTTTCCGGTGTGTAATGTACTTCATTATCGTTCCTCGATCTACTGCATTTTCACCTCACTTTAGCTTTTCCTCAATTTTCCATTCCTCGATTAAATTGTTTCTATTTGAACTGCATTATCGTAATCACTGATACATTGGCTTGTAATTAATTCCTTTGGTGGTGATTTTGATATTTCACTTTTTCGGATTAAAGTAATTTATATATGCAGGTTGGTACCACTTCATCAACAACTGTTGATCCTCTGCCTGCATTGGGAAAAATTGCCAAGGTAATATATTTTATTTGATGGAGTTAGGTTCATGATAAACTTAAGTTTTGGATTCATTCATTGGTTGTTCTCTGTCATGGCCCTATTAGTCTATGTATATTGTATTATTTGCTACGGTTAATTAATAGATGTGTAATGCTACAATACTATCATATTTTCATATTATATATACATTGTGTTTGGTGGCACGACATCAAGGTTTAGAGATCAAGTGATGCGATAATACCAAAATATGTGCGAATGATTTTAGTGTTTCTGGGATTTATGGTGTGGTGCTTCGTGGAATACAAAGTCTGTTTGATCTTGTGCTATTAAAACTAACAAGTGAAATTTGTGAGATTTTTTCAGTGACACGTGAAAACAATAAATTATTTTTAGCTTGTTTCTGATACTCTTTAATAAAAAAATTAGACTGTTCTTTATGCAATACTTGCGTCCATGCAACATAGGACAAAACTCAACAGAAATACAGATAATTAAGGGCAGGATTAGCCCATGTCATGAAACAAGACTTACGTCCATGGCATTGTGAAGAATATGTGAAGTGGAACCTTTAGATATTCAGCAATATGAGTATGCCCTGCATAAGTGCATGTACGTTAAAAGAACATAAAAGTAATACATAATTGCTAGACTCATCATTTCTATTCCTCTTCAGCTAACTTTATTTCTATTTGCTCTTAGTATTTTCCATGTTTGGGACTTAGTAACTTAAAGGAGGAAATTCTTGTTCAGTCTAAAATGTATTTCATCATGCATGTCAGCTTCAGAAAACTAGGATATTGTTCTTCCCCTCTCTGACATGAGTTACTTTTCACAGCCACTATAAAGAGTCCCATAAGTTTATTTCCCATTTCTTTGCTGACCTAGTATACCCTTTTCAGTATCATAATGAAATGATGTAATCCTCAAAACCATAGCTAATCTAGATGTTTAACCATCACAGTTCCCTACAATAACAAATCAATAAGTCCTGGAAATTGCTGCTGCCAATACACTCTTGCACCCTATGCCTTTGACTTGGTCCACTCTTTAAATTTAATACTTTCAAACACAATCAACATAGAGCTCCAGAAACCTTGCTCTTTATGGTCTCACAAGACCTTGATGTGGGAAACTAACACCAACTAAAAGGTAACTCTAGAGAGGTTTCCTTGTAAGGTGTTCATCAATATCACAAGCTGCCAAACCACACTAGAAAAAGAAAAGAAAATTTCCAGAATTGTTTCTATATTTATTTTTTCCTAGGGTCTACCCAAACTACAGTTAGAAAATGTTAGGGTAATACTCAGTTCCAATATGCTTATCTGTTAGTCTGATTGTCCGTATCTGTTAAACAGTCAGAGTAAATGTAACAGAACCTGTATGATTTAGTTAGTTCTTTCAGTTGATAGTTTCAGGAAAAAAAAGTTTCCCAATTTTCTCTCTTAAGCTTTCTATTATTTTCTCTTTCTCATTGATTCTTTATTTCTATTGACAAACATAATTTAAACTTTAGATTGTGATCCTCTAAAGTGCATGGTATACTTTTAGTCTATGAAGTGTTGAATTCAGTACAAAATAGAGAAGGTACATGTTTTACAACTAATTGTAATACTTTAGAACCAAGTGTTTGAATTCTCTTTAATGATTAAGCTATAAGGTGAAGGCTCATGGTAGTTTTATATCTTAAACACTCGCTGATAAGATGGTGTCTAGACTCCATACTGGAAAAGCCTTTTTGGTGTTCAAGTTGAAGTTTGTGTTTTCCTAATAAAATCACATGTTATGTTGATATTCAGCTTGTGGTTTATTTTGTGCATAATCTGAATGCAGTTGTACAGATGTCATCCAACTTTTCAATCTCGAACACCGAAGTTTTCACTTCACCAGCTGTCACTAGCTCAACAATTGCAAGACCCCCTCGCCATAATGGAAGAAGAAATAGATAAGAAGCTTGGAATCATTTCAATGCAAGTATTTTGATGTCATGATTAATTATGAGAAAGGAACAAGTTCAATGCTTTGTCATCTCTCTAGATGTCCAAATAACCCTAATAAAGAAGTAATCAAGAGGCAAAAAATAACTTCATCCTCGACTAACGATGGGATTATGAGCTCTCCTTCGCACGACAAGTTTGATCAAGATTTGTGTGAAATGGAAATGGTAAAGTTGTTTGTTGAAGCTGAACTTCCTTTTCGATTGGTAGAGCATCCAGCTTTTAGGAGGTATTCGTATACTTTACAACCAAAATTTAATATTCGGTCACGTTATACCTTATCTCGTAAAATTGTAATACTGTGGAATACAATGAAGGAAAAGTTGAAGCATTTTCTTTCAAAACATTGTCGAAGAGTTTATCTTACTACTGATGCCTGGACATCACCTCAAAATGTAAGCTACATGTGTTTGACAGCTCACTTCATAGATAACGATTGGAAGTTGCACAAAAAGATTTTGAATTTTCGCCAAGTAAGAAGCCATATGGGAGAGGCCATGACAAAATTTGTTGAGTCGTGCTTGAATGAATGGGGGTTGAATCACGTTCTGAGCTTGACAGTTGATAATGCTTCATCAAATGACACAGGAATTCAACTATTAAAGAAAAGGCTATTGTGTTGGAATAACTTAGTTTTGAAAGAGATTGACAACTCGATTTTGAGAATCCTTGCTGCAGTGAAATATATAAGATCATCTCCTTCTAGACTTATAAGCTTCAAAGAATGCGTTGATCGACAAAACATTGAATATAAGGGTCACATTTGCTTGGATGTTGAAACAAGGTGGAATTCCACCTATTTGATTTTAGATGCTGCTTTGAAACATATGAAGGCATTTCAGGAGTTTGAGTTTCATGATAGAAAATATGCTAATGAGTTAGGCAAAGGGATAGGTCTACCTTCCTGTGAAGATTGGGAATATGTTGAGGCTATTCTACCCTTCTTGAGCATTTTCTATGAAGCCACTTTGCGCATCTCAGGTACCTCTTATGTTACTAGTAATATGTACATGTTAGAGGTGGTAGGTATTTGGCATGGGATTAACGATTTGATTAGGGACTAACAATTTGCTTAACTGCAGCATTAAAGATAGTGCTACACATAAGATGGCTAAAAATATGAATGAAAAATATCAGAAATATTGGGGTGATCCTCATAAGTTGAACATGTTGTTGCTAATTGCTGGTGTGTTAGATCCAATGTCTAAAGTAAAATATATGAATTGGGAAATTGATCAAATTTTTGATGTGGACAAAGCAAATGGGTCTAAGTCAAGGCTAAAGTCTTCTTTGAAATCATTGTTTAATGAATATAATGGTCATAAAGGGGGGACTCAAGATGACACACAACAAGCACAAGTAAATGTACCTAGTTACAAGAAAGATCCATATGGTTGGAATCTATTTTTGCAAACATCAGGGCTAACCTCATCAAACAAATCTGAGCTTCAAAAGT
>PYAF01005799.1:12790-25361 GCA_007407185.1 Glycine tomentella
AGTCAAGGCTAAAGTCTTCTTTGAAATCATTGTTTAATGAATATAATGGTCATAAAGGGGGGACTCAAGATGACACACAACAAGCACAAGTAAATGTACCTAGTTACAAGAAAGATCCATATGGTTGGAATCTATTTTTGCAAACATCAGGGCTAACCTCATCAAACAAATCTGAGCTTCAAAAGTATTTAGATGAAGGAATTGATACAAGTGCAAATCTGAATATTCTTGATTGGTGGAAAGTTAATTCAGGTTGATTTCCAATCCTTTCAAACATAGCACGAGAGCTATTAGTTATGCTTGTTTCTACAGTAGCATCTGAGTCTGCATTTAGCACAGGTGGAAGGGTGCTTGATCCGTTTCGTAGCTCTCTATCACATGAAAAGGTGGAGGCCCTTATTTGTACACAAGATTGGCTCAAAGATACACCTTCAGCACCATTGTTAGACTTCGATTTGGAAGAGCTTCAAAATTTTGACAAAGGTATATTGTTTTCCAATTTTGTAGTAATATTATAATTAAAATATTTATTGATTAACAAAAAGTTTTTTGTTTCTTATAGAGTTGGTTTCTCAACAAGATGTTATTGGTTCAACTACTATTTCTCTTGAAGAGTAGTGTTTGAGATTAATATTAATTCTTACACTATGCAATTTACAAGGTACTTTAATATTACACTTTGCATGTGAATTATGTTTTGTTTTATATTTTTAAGTATAAATTGTTGATTTTGGTTTTGGGCATAGGTAGCGTTGAGGTTGGTAAAAGTCAAGCATCCTGTTGTTAACTGTGTAGGATACATCTGAGTGAAATTGATAGGCCATTGGATGGACAGATGAGTTCTTGGATTTCGATATTTCAGTATTGTACTTCACCTTTCATATTCAAAATTATTTGTTGTTTTGGGAGTTTATATTACATTTTATTTTAGTAACTTGAGTATGATTATGATAGAACTTGGTCAAGTTTAAGCATATGATTAATTCCATTTAGTGATACTTTAATTAACACATTTAGTATTTGAAGTAATTTTTATCAAGTTCAAGTGGATAGATGCTAAATTTTATTTTTTAGTGTTTAATTACTAAAATTTATATAAAAATTACTATAACATTTAAGTGGATATAAATTGGATATATCCATATCTATATCCACTTAAATGGATTTTTCTTGAATCCAAATTGTTTTTAGAAAAATATGGATATAGATTTAAGATCTAATCCATTTAAGTAGATATGGATTGGATATGGATTGGATTCTTAAAAATCCAATCCATGCCCACCCCTACCAATAGCCTTGTGCCCTTTTGGAAGGGAGACGAGTTCCTATGTGTCGCTCTTCTCGTGGATATAATTTCTTCGTCCATCGCATCTCTCCATCTTTTATCTTATGCAGCTTCTTCAAAGTCTAATGGTTCACAATCTGCAAAGAGACAAAATAGTATGATATTATCCAATCTTTTAATTCAATCATAAAGATCTTGGAGGGTTCTTGTGTGTGACATGACCCTTTTACTCTCAAGAGATTGCAAAATGTCTTTGTGAGTGGTTGATGTTGATGGGGTGAGCTCTTGTTGAACATGTTAAGGTGTCTTCTCTTCCTCAAGGGGAAGAAAAAAGTTGTATTCTTTTTCATGAGTCTCAAAGTCCCATGTCCTTCTTCGTCGAACACCACATCTCAACTGATACCATCTTCTTGTTGTTTGGGTTGTACAACTTGTACCCCTTTGAGATTGAATCATAACCAATGAAGATGAATCACTCACTCTTGTCATCAAGTTTTGCTCTTTCCTCGTCTGGGACATGATGAACATGAGCTATACTCCAAAAGACCTTCAAGTGAGAAATACCAGGCTTTCTTTCATTCCATGCGTCTTGTGGTGTCTTTTCGCATACACTTCTTGTCGGAGATCGATTGGACATATAAAGTGCACATGCCATAGCTTCTGTCCAAAATTCTTTTGGCAGTTTCTTGCTTTTGAGCATGCTTCAAGCCATATCAAGGATTGTTCTATTTTTTCTTTCCCCCACACCATTCTGTTGGGGGGATCTTGGAGCCATCATGGGACGTCTAATCTCATTCTCTTCACAGAACTCTCAAAACTCTTTGGAAGTAAATTCTCCTCCTCGGTTAGTCCTCGTGGCTTTGATCTCTTGATCACGTCTTTCTCCACTGCAGCTTTGAACTTCTTGAAGCTGGAAAAGACTTCTAATTTTTCCTTTAAGAAATAGATCCATGTTTTTCTTGAAAAATCATCTATGAAAAGGAGGAAATAGTTATTTTTACCTAGGGAGCTTGTCTTGATTGACCAACAGATGCTAGCATGTATTAGCTTGAGTGGCTTCTTAGCTCTTGAGTTTGACTCCTCTGGAAAACTCTTTCTGAATTGCTTGCCAAGTAAGAATCCTTCACAGAGTTGATCAGTGTGGTTAATAGAGGGTAGTCCTCTCACTATCTTCTCTTTTGATAGTAAACTTAATCCTCCAAAATTTAAGTGCTCAAATCAAAGATGCCATAGCTAGGATGCATCAATGTAGCAAGCTTTAAGACATTTTACAACATCATTTTGGATATTTAACAAGAACATCCTATTTCTTGACATTGGTACCTTGGTGATTAGATTGTTTCTCCCATATATGATTGAAAGATTGGAATCTTTCATGTATATATCATAGCCTTTTTTGAGTAATTGTCCCAAACTCAAAATATTGTTCTTCATATTTGGGAAGTAGTAGACATTTGATATGAATTCATGTCTTCCATCCTTCAAATGAATTAAGATCTTACCTTTACCTTTTACAGGAATCTTGGACTTATCACCAAATGAGGCATTGCCACTTACTGATACATCAAGATCCACGAACATTATTCTTTTTCCTCACATATGGTTGCTTGCACCAATGTCATGGTACCATGTGTTTTCTTGGCTACCTTTATTACCTCCACGTGCTAGGAGCACTGTTTCAAACTTCTCGTCTTTTTGCTCCACATAGTTAGTCTCCTCCTCAACTTTATTCTTTTTGAATCTACATTCCAAAGCGTAGTGGCCAGTCTTCTTACAATTATAGCATTAGGTTTGAGATTTATCGTACCTTATGCTTGTATAGCCTCTTCCATGTTCTTTTGTTGAGATTTTTCCTTTCTTGTAACTATTGTTGATGAAATTTGAACCTCATCCGTTTATGCCACGTCTTACCTATCCTAGGCTGTAACCTCGACCTCTACCCCGACTTCGTCGACTTATCTCATTTCCTTGACTTTCTTCCTTCTTCGTCAGTTGCATCTTGAAGAGTTGCTCGGTGATCTCCTGCTTCTTCTTATGTTTCTCCTTATAATCTTGCAGTGATCCTTGAAGTTTTTTAATCATCATGGTTTCTAAATCTTTGGTTTCCTCGATTGTCACAACAATGTGCTCAAATTTGGGATCTAATGAGCATAGTATCTTCTCCATAATTCTTACATCTTCTAACTTCTCCCCTTTTCTTTTTAATTGATTTGAAACAGTGATAATTCTTGAAAAATAATCGTAAATGGACTCGGACTCTTTCATATGTAAGGATTTGAACTCACCTATTAGAGTTTAGAAATGCATCTTCCTTACTTTGTCTTCTCCTTTGTGAGAGGTTTGAAGCTTATCCCATGCCTTCTTAGCGGATGTTGCATTAGAAATCTTCTCGAATACATCATCATCTAATGCTTGATAGATGAGGAAGAAAGTTTTCTTGTATCTCTTTCTTGAATCCGTAAAAGTCTCATTTTGGGCTTGAGATAGTGAAGTCTCATCTTGTGGCTCCTTATAGCCTTTTTCAACCATTTCCCAAACATCATGTGCTCTAAGAAGGGCTTTCATTTTGATGTTCCAGTTGTCATAGGTGCTCCCTTTTAGAAGTGGAACTTGGAAGGATGCCGCTCCATTGTTCGCCATGACTATAGAGGGATTTCTTATCAGAACCTAAGCTCTGATACCTCTTTGTTGGAAAGGAGAAGGTTATAGGAAGTATTTGAGAGAAAGGGAGGATGAGAGCATATTTGAAAGAAGTTTTTATTACTTGAGAAATGTTTTGGTTTTGGCTTAGCTTACAAGAAAAAATTCCACACACTTCAAGGGAGAGTTCTACACACTTCTTCCAACTACTTAGTTCTACACACTTCTTCCAATTACTTATTAAATATTACTTCTGCTTATCTCTAAACTTCTCTAGAATTTTCTTTGGAGTAGTATCACAAACTTAATTGGGCCTAACACTTGATTAATGGACTAAATTAAGTTTATATTATTCAAGATGTACGTACGGGACCTGAGATTTATGGGCTGAAAGGATGGATGTGAACCGACAATAAATGCGGACAAAAATCATTCAGGAATTCTCATCTTGTTGGTCGATATATGTGCATCATTCCATATGTTAAAAAAAAAGAATATACTAATTGTTAAAAAAAATATAGTTAAATATATATTAAATTATACATACATTATTGTGTTAAAAAAAGTCGATAATATAGTTTTTTACAAGAAAAAGGGGGAGATAACCCCCATTTACTTCCACAGAAATTTATTTTATTGAATTTGTTGCGGTAATATCTCCTTTTTTTTTAATTTAGTATAGCAGCCTATCTTTGATAGGATACGACTGAATGGTCGACGTAGGCTCACCCTCCATCTCCACAACCATCGATTTTTTTGGCAGCATCCTAAAGAGAAGAAGGCTACCACCCACTATCTCCTTTTCTATAAAATTAAAACGTGCGTGAAAAACTACAATGCCACGTGGAAGTTTCTTATAGAGTTAAAACTTTACAATTAATTTTGGTAGGTTCCACCACATTTTGTAGTAATGAAACCAAGGATGCTCCGTGGGACACCTGGAAAATGAAATACGACATGCACTCTGTTTTGGTTTTAATTATAAGAGGACAAACTTACATGAATCAGTTACGTGAGGTATCAAAAATTGGCTGGGTTGAAAAACTTAGAAGAAAAAAATTAAAAATTATATGATATATGGTTAAATATGTTATCGAGCTTTCAAGATATTATTATTGAAAAATTATTATATGTCCTGAGACTATTATGTTATTTATGGTCTTGATTAATAATTATATATATATATATTTAATATAATAAATTTATTTAGTTGAGATTATAGATGACATTATGGATAGTATGATGATCTAATAATTTTTTGCTTTTATGACACCAAAGGACAAATTACAGGACTTAGATTTCATGACCTTTTGCGAAATTAGCTCAACTTCGAGACAACGATCACTGTGCAACGTTTGAAAAAAAATTTGCCTAACTGTCATGCCAGGAAAAGTATATACCAAACTGCCACGCATCGTAATTTGCTGCCCCTGCCAGCGAATTACGCAAGCTGACGTGGCGGTCAGGCAGTGGACAACGTAATTCGCTACCCCCTAGCGAATTACGTGGTCAAACAAGTCAGATAAGCGCCAGAAGAGCAGGGACATGTGGCACCAACAGGCTTAATTCGCTGGCAGGCCTAGCGAATTACGTGTCATAAGCGAATTAGGTACATGTGGCAGCCTTTTCCTAATTCGCTGTCAGGCCCAGCGAATTAATGCTTTCAATTTGCTATTCGTCCCAACGAATTACTGCAACACCCCCCTTATTTAAACCCATCCCCTTGCATATTTTTCCATCATATTTGTTTACTTTGAGCAGTCTATATTTTTTTGAAAGCTTTTGCAAGATGAGTGCTAGTAGAGATGGGTTGATCAGCATTGTATACTATAATGGGAGAAAATACGTTGGACCGAATGGTCAAATATTTGAAGGAGAGAGCAAAATGTTTCGTATGCCTAGCGGATGTAGCTATGATGAGTTGATGAAAATCATATATAAGAAGTTGAGATTACAACAGGGTCAGTCTGTATCTCGTTTGAGTGCTCGATGTGCATCCGGCAACCCGTTGCAATGGGTTGGTGTGGATGTTGTCGATGATGACGATCTGTCCTTAGTTACAGACGCATGCATATCCGACGGAGGAGATCCGAGATTTATAGAACTGTATGCTGAAGTGAATTGCGGTGGACAGTCTAGTAGTCGTAATGTTGTACCAATTGTTGGTTCGATTGACCTTAACGTAGAGCCGATGGTCAATTCTGAAGATAGACATGTATCATTGTCACTACCTCCAGCAACGCAACCGACACAGGAATTTGAGGCAGAAGATACAGAAACGGTGGATGGTGAGCAAGCAGATTTTTCAATGGATAGTTCTGAGGAAGAGGTTGATGAAGGTGTTGTTCCAGATACTGACTCATCAGATACAGATGTAGACGGTGATTTCGATCGTGCTTATGCTATACCTTCTCCAGGCATTGTTGGAATGCAAGGTCCGCTTCCGATTCCAGGTATGAATGCAAAACTGTCTGTTAGTTAGTAGTGTTAAAATGTTTGGCAGTTTAACATAACTATGTGTTTAATGTGTCATTATATAGTAGAGGCCAATATGTTTGTCAGTTTAAGATAGCAATGTGTTTAATGTGTCAATATGTAGAAGAGGCCAATGTAGCATTTTGGTCTAATATAAGTCATTACACAAATATTAATTGAAGTCACCCAGATGAGGAGTTAGATGACATGGAAGGAGCACAAATACCTAATTAGGAGATGGTTCAAGAGTTATATAAGGGTCAGGTGTTTCCAAGCAAGTTCGATGTGCAAATGGCAATAAAGCAATATTGCATGGGTGAGCATCACACAACCATAATTGCAAAAAGTGATACGAAAAGGCTTATAATAGTTTGTGAGAATCATAATGAGGGTTGTGTGTGGAGGATGAGGGCATACCAAAAAAAGCGTGGCACAGAATGGATTGTAGGAATATGGAACAACCAACACACGTGTGTTACTCATAATCTGTCTCAAGATCACAAGCAACTTGACTCTAATTTCATATGTTCGGTGATCCTAGGTAATTCAATTTTTTTTAAATTTGTTAAGTTTTATTGTTGCAAAAGTAAGTAACTTGTTATTGTCTAATGAAATGCAGAAATGATTCGCGAGGACCCCAGTGTTAAGGTTGGGTTAATTCAGGAAAGGATTTCGACAATGTTCGGATTTCACATTTCATATAGGAAGGCATGGAAAGCAAAGCAAAAGGCTATTGTGAAGGTATTCGGGGATTGGGATGAGTCATACGCATTTCTGCCGAGGTGGTTGGATTATATGGTAAATTTTGCTCATAGGTCTGCCTTTAAGTTGGAAACGATGGATCATTTTGATGATGGACAACTGGATGATAGTGTAAGGGTATTTAAAAGGGTGTTTTGGACATTCAAGCAGTATTGTTATGGTTTTAACTATTGCAAGCCCATTATCAGCATTGACGGTACCCATTTGTATAGGAAATATCGTGGCACGTTACTAATTGCAACATCAGCTGATGCTAACAATTACGTCCTTCCAATTGCGTTTGCGATTGTTTCCGCCGAGAATATTGACAACTGGTCTTGGTTTTTGGCACTAGTTCGTATTCATTTACGCAGAAAAATGGAATATGTCTTATTTCTGATTGACATGCGGGCATTTTGGCATTGGTCAACAATGTAGAACTCGGATGGCAACCACCAAGGGCATACCATGTTTTTTGCTTTCGGCATTTGGCGAGCAACTTCAATCACAGGTTCAAGAATATGATGTTGAAGAAACAATTGAAGAAGTTAGGTAAGCAACCTCAGATACATGCAGCTTGTCCCACACCCGCATTATGTCATAATATTTACGTGTTGTTTGTATATGTAGGTTACACAACTTCCCGATTAGATTTTGATGCCGGCTTAGAGCAATTCAAAGAAGCCAGTCCTCAAATAGCTGCGTGGATTGATGGAATCCCAAAGGAGAAGTGGAGTCTAGCTTATGATGAGGATGGACGAAGGTTTGGTCATATGACAACAAATCTATCTGAGGTTTTCAACAAGGTACTTAAAGGCACCAGAAACCTTCCTATCACGTCAGTTGTTCGATTCACATACGCTAGACTAGTGGCATATTTTTTGCAACATCGTCAGGAGGCCGTTGAAGACTTGGCTAGAGGTAATCAATTCACCAAAGTAGCCTGGCAAAAATATTTGACGAGGATAGAAAGATCTGCAACTCATTCAGTAACTGCATATGACGCATTGTACACAAGATTTGATGTTCAAGAATTGTACAACATCGTACTCATCAGTCAGGGAAGAAATGGTGGGTGTCTTTATCGGAAAGAAAGTGTCAGTGTGGTCAGTTCACTGTATTCAGGTTCCCATGTAGTCATGTGGTTACAACTTGTCGGTCTATACACGTCGATCCCACCCAATATATAGACCCTGTATTTAGTCTTGTGTATCAGTCTCAAGTGTATTCAGCGCTGTGGTATCCAATTAGGAACGAGGACTTCATACCACCTACTAGACAGCCACCAATCATCCCTGATGTTTCACTAAGACGCAAAAGAGGACGACCTAGGTCTACATGTATCCGCAACGAAATGGACTCGAGTGAAGGAACCAACATTCAAACAAAATGTGATTATTGTAAGGTTGTAGGTCACAATAGGCGAAATTGTCCCTCACGCGTCCAACATCATTGACTTGTAATCCAATCAAATGTATGTCAATTTTTAAGTTAATTTGAAATCGTTTATGTAATTTTCTTAGGAGTTCCCTAGTGAATTGAGGACTGAATGATGCCACGAAGGGTAAAAACTCCACATTTGATGCGTAGAAACATTGAGATTTGAGTTCATTTTGTTAAAACTTGGGTCAGCCTGTATCTTAAAAGACAAATTTATGTGGCATGCACTCAATGATTTACCTCATTTCGCCAGTTTTCTAGTCTCATGGTGTTAGGACAACATTTATTTTTTTATCAGAACAGCAGAAGGATTGGTAAACATGTCAAATTGATTGCAAGGAATGAAAAATGTTTGTTAAAGATTGTACTTGTTATCAATGGAAACATCACAGTCTTGTGAAATGGGTCCGGTTTTGTGCTATAATCACTAAATCTAGTTCTTATTTTGCAAAATATTGTCTTTATTAAAAAAATGTAAAAATTTCAACTTTAACTAAATAAATGGGTATATACTTGTGATTTATGTAGTTAAGATTGATCTACTTTCAATTTAATATCGTCTATCTACATAGTACGCACCACACACACATCATTAGTAACCAAGGTTCTTCATTTGCTTCAAAAGCTTTTAACAATTTTCATAACTTGTGATTCCATATGGTTTACTTGTTTGTAGTGGAAAATTTTTATATTCCAGTGGACTATAATCATCATGCATAACATTCCATATATCTATATGAACAGAAAACAGGCAGTATTAGTACCATCTAAGAGTGAGATAGCTTTAAAATATTGTTTGCTCATATACATTCAGCCACCGATTAGTTGAGCGGTTTATTTTTTTATTTTTTCCTGTGCTTGTTTTCTTCTAACAAAATTTTCCCAACGCGTAAGCAAACAACACACAATCATACATAAATAACCAAATTACAAGTAATTAAACTTGATCCGTCGTCAAAGGTAAATAACCAAGTAACAAAGTCGTCCAAACACAATCCAAACACAAATGTCCAAATAACAATGCCATCGAAAGTTTAATGTCCAAACACAAATGTCAAATAAATAAAATCCAAATAATAACTGATTAAAATAAAAACAAACAACTAATCAGTCACGATCCCCATGGTCTCCATGATATCCCCCGCATCGGCTCATGTCATGTTGATACAGTGACAAATGACATCGATAGCGAGCACCCCTTACTGGATTTCTCCTAATCAGTGGGGCAAGGTCTTCGTCATCGTCATCTGCACCGGTCTGATCATCCCCCTGCATCGCCGCTGCTAAAAACTCATCCAAAGGAGAAGTGGATGCTGCGGTCTGCATCTGATGAGTCGAATACGCAACGGGTGTGGTAAATACGGGCTCTGCCTCGGATGTGGCCTGCTTAGGCCTATACATAGGTGTGTGGCCCGATGGGCCTTGCGAACTAGGCCCAGCTCCATACATGGGATACGAGGAAAATGTAAACCAAGGGGGGTATTGAGAAGGAGGAAATGGGTCTGCTGTACTGCTAGAGGATCCGGCTGCAAAGTGTGGGGGCCAGAAATACTGCTGCGATGGTCCGACTGGGTAACCTGGTGCGTAGAAGATCCTTGGTGGACAAGGAGGCATCGCAGGTACAACGACAGGTCAGTCAACAACAGCAGGGGTCGCCTGATGAAGTGGTAAATCCTCGTGACTGGCGCGTCGGTTAGTACACACCACCGGCGGGGGAGCCTCAGTCTGAACTTGAACAGCAGGAGGTGCAAGATCGCCAGGATCTGTGACCCTGTCCAAGTCGTCACATGAAGCAAGGAGACAAATAGCCTCGTCATACACCTGACGCATGTTGAATGCTCCCTGCGACTCTGACTCCGGCGACGCCATATGCACAATAGTCTCAACACGATCAATCTGAAAAGAACAAATTATTATGTATGCACAACATTACATAAAAATTAGGATACAATAACAACAATTAAAATATACTAACCACATGGGCATTAACAGCTGCTCGACGAGTCATCCATCGTCGTGTCACAGAGTAGTACCACTGCATGTACTCACTGTTGACAGACAAATAACCATCACGCCTCATAGGAGTGACATTCTGCAGGACAAGGGCATCCCTGTGTCCCCACTGCAAGATAAAAAATGCATGTCGCTCATGCCAATCAACTTCACTCTTGCCCGTTATACTGATGGTAAGCAGCTCCAAACAATTAATCGGCTCAGCTGGGATTGGCTGGTCAAACCCAAACTGCCGTAGAACACGGTTCGGCTGCTGATGGACTACAATCTGGTAACAAATCAATGGACACACGGCCATCCAGTGTCTCGCCATGTCCACATCCGGTGGATGCACTGAGTCCACAATATCATATGGCCTCCACCGAATCTGTCTCCTAAGCATTACATCCAAGTAATGGCGATATCGGCGTATATGGTCGTATCTGGACTGACGGGTCTAATACACATTAAACCTACAACAAGCATAGTATTAGAAACAACAACATCAAGTCCCCATTATTAATTTTGCAAGGCAATTGCACTACCTGTTGCCGTAAATCTCATGATGCAATACGTCTTGATCGCTAATCGTCGAAAGGGGCAGAGAGATGGATGGGAATCTGGTCCACGCCCACAACTGCAGCAGCAATTTACACCCCCCATCTCACGATGGGATGCACATGTGGCGTTGCATAACTCCCTATACAGGGATGCAAGAACAGCCGATCCCCGACTAAATGTATCGGTGCACTCAAAGTCGTTAAGAAAAAGTAAATAACGAACCGGTACATAGCTGGAGGCGGTGTCAACAAACAACGTCCCGCCTAAGATCCGTAGTATCAGGATGCGAGTGTATCGAACGCGTCCAAGTTCCGTCCTAGCATGGACGGTGTAATCAGCAAACTGCTCTCGTAAAAAGTGTAGTCCAAGCAAACCTCTGTGTAAATCCCGACCCTGACTAGGTTGCACCTCTAAAAATTCAGCAATCATCTCACGGAACTGGTGTCGTCCATGACGTCCTGATACCACCTCACCATCAGTCGGCAGGCCTAACAGATGGTGTACATCTTCTAGGGTGATGATAACCTCACCCATCAGCATATGAAATGTCCGTGTCTTAGGTCGCCAATGCTCAACAAGCGTTGACACAAGGTGATGATCGATCTGAAATATTCCATCCTACCCTAAGTTACATGTACGTTATAACATAATTGTAACACCATTACATAATATAAGCCATCGTTACCTCGTGGTTGTGCAAACACGCAATGTGGTAAAAACCAGCCTACATGAGCCACGGATGGATGTCCTCGGGTATCGCCTGATGGTCATGTGTGGCAGCATGCCGCACATTTAGGACACGATCGCGCGCTGTCGCATCCTCCTGCGAATTCCACACAGTGGTGGAAACGTGTCTGTCCTGTAAAGTCAGCAAAGTGCGGACAGATGGACCGGGGTCAATGATGCTCATTACACCCTCAGTTGTCGGAGGTGTTGCTATATCCTCGTGCTGATCTATCGTAATGTTTAAAAACTAAATCCTATTTTAAAAAAAATGACTAAATTTAAATTATATATTCTCAATAAAGTATGTATATTAAAATATATTACAACAAATTATCAAAATTGTACAAAAATATGCTCATTATGATCATAAATTTTGAATATTAAATAATTAAAAATTATAGAAATACAATAATAAGTAAAACAGTAATAAATAATAAATAATACGTATATACTACTAAAATAAATACATTAAAATAATTTAGAAAACAAAAAAATAACAATAATATACACATCAATTACAAGATCTAAATAATTACAAAAAAAAAACCTTCTATCCTATAATTTACAAATCCTTATTTTAAACCATATATCCTATTACCTAGTATTTAATAAATAATAATTATATACGACTAAAATAAATACATTAAAATAATTTAGAAAACAAAAAAAATAAAACAATATACATCTCATTTATAGTAACTAAATAATTTA
>PYAF01005799.1:25461-60441 GCA_007407185.1 Glycine tomentella
ATATATCCTATTACCTAGTATTTAATAAATAATAATTATATACGACTAAAATAAATACATTAAAATAATTTAGAAAACAAAAAAAATAAAACAATATACATCTCATTTATAGTAACTAAATAATTTATAAAACCATAAATAATACATATCATATACAACAACTAAATAATCAAAAACAAAAAAAATCTGTCTATCCTATAAATTACCAATCCTATTTATTAACTATTAATCCTCTAACCTAATGTTTCAAACATAAAAGTAATTTACAATAAAAAGGTATACAAAATTATATATATCACATACAACAACTTGATAATCACCAAAAAAAAAAATTCATCTATTCTATAAATTGTCGATCCTAATTTTCAACTACTCATTCTCTAACCTAATGTTTCCAACCTAATATTCATATATCCTCTAACCTAATGTTTCAAACCTCCTAATCACATATCTTCTAACCTAATGTTTCTATAATAATTGCATTAAAATTAATAAAAAAATTAATAATAAAATACAACTTACTTGTAATGCAAATAAAAAATTGCTGAGTCAGAGAGACAGAGCCATAGAGACACAGAGCCACAGAGAGACAACACCACAAAGAGAAGAATTTTAGAAGAAAAGAGGTTGAGGGAAAGTGTGAAAAGGAAAGGGAGAGGGGGTTTATATATAGGGGACCACGTGGCGTAATTCGCTGGGTCCAGCAGCGAATTACATCCACGTTCTGCCACGTGGCGTAACTGACCCGTGATGGCGCTGTACATTACACATAATTTGCTGGCAGGGGCAGCGAATTACGCATAGCGCACCACGTGTCCTTGCTCTTCTGACGTTTCGCTGACAACTTTGACCACGTAATTCGCTAGGGGGTAGCGAATTACGTGGTCCACTGCCTGGCCGCCACGTCAACTTGCGTAATTCGCTGGTCAGGACAGCGAATTACGACGCGTGGCAGTTTGGTATTTAATTTTCCTGGCATGGTAGTTAGGTAAATTTTTTTTTTTTGGCCGTGGCACAGTGGTGGTCGTTGTCTCGCTCAACTTCTTGCTCGTCGAAGATATGGGTCAGTTACAATGTTTATCCTGTTCTGACTAACATTACGGGAGCCCCTCGTCATATTCTTTTGTAGTTTTCTTCTTATCACTTCTATCCTTGGTGGAAACATAATCCACGTACATAGGTATTACGTTACAATGACATTCAAGCACTTCTCTCATTTATCTTCTTGCTTCCTAAGGAGGGAAAAGCAATTAGTGCACTGTGCACACACCGACCAATCCGGTAGACAATTCGAAAACGGTTTCGTGAATTGATGTCGGTTCACCTACATTTTCTCTTCCTTAAAAGTGGGGTCCAAACGAACTTCCATTGCAGGGGAGTGAATCTATATAAGACCAACGCAAACTTCAGATAAAGGCACATCCTTCACGACTACATAAGCAATTTATTAAGTTGAACACTCTAAACATATATTTATTTCCTTGTCTACATATCTTGAAAAACTCAATCATGGCTAGTGTTTCTTCGGTTTCAGCTCCATTTAGAAGGTAAGGAAGTTAGTTGTAACTTCACCTCATTTTTTACATAAAGATAGATAAGTAGATACAAAAAATTGTTTCTCATTAGCAGACCTAAAATAGAATATGTAGGACTTGCTAACATAACATGCCATGCAGGCTTGAGGGGAAAGTGGCGATTATCACTGGTGGTGCGAGTGGTCTAGGTGCAGCCACTGCAAGACTCTTCTCTAAGCATGGAGCACATGTAATCATAGCTGATATTCAAGACGACTTGGGTCTCTCTGTTGCCAAAGAGTTAGAATCCGCTTCCTATGTCCATTGCGATGTCACAAACGAAAACGACGTTGAAAACTGTGTGAACACAGCGATTTCCAAGCATGGCAAACTCGATATCATGTTTAATAATGCTGGCATAAGTGATGAGATCAAAACAAGCATACTTGACAACAGCAAGTCTGATTTTGAGAGAGTGATAGGTGTTAACTTGGTTGGTCCTTTTCTGGGAACAAAGCATGCTGCAAGGGTCATGATTCCTGCTAAAAAGGGATGCATAATCAACACAGCTAGTGTTGCTGGATGCATAGGTGGAGGTGGTTCACATGCCTACACAAGTTCAAAGCACGCACTAATTGGACTCACAAAAAACACTGCGGTGGAGCTTGGACAACATGGTATTAGGGTAAATTGTTTGTCCCCTTATCTTGTTGTCACACCGTTAAGTAAGAAATATTTCAATGTTGATGAAGACACAATTCGTGAGATATATTCAAACCTAAAAGGTGCTCATCTTGTGCCTAACGATGTGGCCGAAGCTGCTCTTTACTTGGCAGGTGATGAGTCCAAGTATGTTAGTGGTCACAATCTTGTGTTAGATGGAGGGTACACTGATGTAAATGCAGGATTTACCGTGTTTGGGCAGTCTCAGTAAAAATTGTAGCTGTGTCTTTAAAGTTTAAATAATTATTGTTGGTGTTTGAAGTGTCTGTGTTTTGATGGCCCTGTAGTTTAGAAACTTGAGCTGTTAGCATGTGTGAAGAAAAAGAAGGCAATAATTAATACAGGTGATAAGATACCTGCCTTACTGATTATCGTGGACGTGTGTAAAGTGTCTGTATTCGTGCTGTTTTGACTTTCGTGACTTTGTTTCGATTGCCCTGAAATTCAAAAACTATATAGGATCATATTAATATATATGCCTCACTCTTGACTAGTACCTGTTTTGGCATTGAAAAATGTTTGATGAATACCATGATTTTATTTTACATTTAACTAGAGAAAATTGAAAAAAAAAAATATATATATATATATAGTTAAGTATAATAATAAAATTTATAATGTGATAGAAAGAAAGATAAAAGAAAAATAAAAGATGTTGGTATAATGTTTAAAATAAAACTATTTGGTTAGTGGGGCATTTTGGTGGGGACAAAGTGGTTTAATTAATATTAATATTGAGAGGGGTAATGTTAGTTGGGTGGAGTCTTGGAGAGTTATTTCCTGCAGCTATGTATATATCATGTTTGTGCCCGGGTATAGCACATTTTCTGTATCATGCATGGGTTATTTTTATTCATATTTCATACTCTTCCAGGGTGTATAAATAAAAGCTAACAGATGGAACCTTGATCTGTTTTTCTATTGGTACCGGTTATTAATATAATTCGTTTATAGTTGATAAAATAAAATAATAATAGCATCTTTTGTTAACGTACACACATTGCACCATCTTAATTATTTTTTCAGTATTTGATTTGAGCAGCAGTATTGTGTAATGGTTTGACAAAGAGGGTGTACTTAGCAAATTGGAAAATTTGTTTTATGCTGAGTTGGGCTAGCTATTCTAAATGTTTGGGTTGGGTTTGTCATGAGTAGTGTGTATTTACCTAAAAGGCATTTGAATCCTACATTCTTTTATTTGTATTCTGCATTTTTTATTACATTTCATAATGTTCATTACCAAATATAAATTTGTATTATGTAATAGGCTTTTTAGAATACAATAGGAGGTATTGGATGTAATAATAGAAGTGCAGGAAACAAATGCCTTCACCAAGTTGGAATTAATGTGATTCGCAATTTGTTTGGACACTAAGGCCATTTGAATCTACATTATTTTATTTGTATTTTCATTTCTTATTATAATTCAGAATATTTATTCCCAAATGTAAATTTGTATTCTGTAATAGGCTTTCTAAAATACAATAGAAGGTATTGGATGTAATAGTAGAATTGCAGGAAACAAATGCCTTCACCAAGTTCAAATTAATGTGATTCGTAATTTGTTTGGACTGATTGGTTTAATTATGCTGTCTCCAAAGTTAAAATAGTTGAAAAAAATATGAAACAAAAAAATGTTAAAAAACAATTAAATATATAAAAAAGTGAAAATCACAATAAAGAATAGGAAAGGCAACATAAAAGTAAAAATGAAAACAATAAAAGAATTTGATAGTTATAAATAATTTTAAATTATCATTCAATCAAAAATTATCATTTATAACTTTTAAGATAGTTCTTAGAGCATATTTAGTAGTAGGAGTTCTTGACACTTGTTCCTATATGCCAAGATCTAGGTTATTTAAAGAACTTCCTTTTACTAGAGCACAAAGCAAATCTCAATGATGGAAAAGGTAAAGATATTGTGGAAAAATTCTCAAGATTCAACTTTTCAATAAAACTTTAATCAATAGTGCTTAAGAAAAAGTGAAGGAAACATTTGGAAAAAAAATATGAAATGGGACCCACAAATTTTTTTTAAGAACTTATAGTAAGATTTATCATTAGCTAGAGCAAAAAATAGCAAAAATCTTATGCATATCACGAAAAATGTGTTAAGATCCTAAAATGAAATTTTGAATTAAAGATATTCTTATAAAATTCAACAAATTTACCATATAAATTATATTTTGTAATTAGATGACTTTTACCGGTGGGTGCGTAACTGGAATTTAGAACTTGTGTTTTGTTTATTTATTTTTTATGAGTTATTTTTTTTATCATGTTAAATAATGTGTTGACTACAAAAAAAATGGCGAATCCTATCTTACCTATTTTGTATAAATATAAAAAGAAATCTTATTTTTAAACGAAATATGTGGTTTAAGTGTGTGTAAAAAAAAGTGGTTGAAGTGTGATATTTTTTATTAATCTCGTCGTTTCAATTTCTTTATTTATTAATCTCGTGTTTTAATATGTGGTTCCTAAGTTGTGATGGCTTATTGATCTCAAACTAATTTTAAAAAATGTCTATAATTATACAATTAATTATGGAGCAATTTTTTTTTAATGAATGTATTAGACTTAGGGGTGTATTGCATTAGGATTTTAAAATACTATTATGGCATAAAAAATATGTGGATTTTAAAAGAATTTGTAAGAATGTAATGATTTTTAAGATTTTTTTAAAAGACTTTTATGATTAAGACTTTGTAATTTAGATTTTAATAGATTTAAAAAATATGAATTCTTATTTGAAAGGATATTATGGATTTTTAAGATTTTAAAAGATTCCGTGAAATTTTAGAAAAACATTCAAAATTATAGATAAAAATCCATGAATTTTGTCCACCTAACACTTTAAATAAAATTCATTTTATATAAAGAACCCTAAAATGTTACATAACAAATCAATTTTTCCTAGCATATTTACAAGCATAATAGGCCCATTCTCCTTCACTCATCAATCGTGTTAATTGTATAAAAACTATATACCGCAATGTCTGTCAGTAACATAGATACTTGTAGTCATTCCCACGATAATGATCCCACCAAACAAAAAATATGTCCAATAATTGTTTCAAACCTCATTTATATATTTATCCATTTATATATGAGTCAATTTCTCACGTCCATTAAAATTATATATTTCTCATATTCATATATATTCACGTTCATTTATATGTATATGCACGTAATCGATATGCCCAAAATTCAAAGAACTAGAAAGATCTTTCATATCACACGTTCTAGGGCATGTTGATCATTGATCAAAAGAGTTAAAAATATTATGAATGTCTACCACTTTCAACAAGGAGACAAGGGATTATGTGTGATGAGAAAATAAGCTTCTATCTTAGAGAAAATCAGCTCCAAATTAGGTTACTTGATCATGAAAAATGCTCTAATTAAGTCTCACATTGGACAAAATAACCTCATGAACCCCTTTTCTTCCCCTGTATATAAGGAGACCAGCAAGCCTTATATGCACCAAAGAATTAAGTGGGCTTAGAGTTAGGTGTAAAGTCCCTTAGTCAATATCTTTATATTTTCCTTTGAGTTTTTAAACTTAGAGAATCTAGATAGCTTGATATTGTGTTTTAAATCACAACCAAGTTTTTTCCATAGTAAGAGTTGTTATCGAGATCGTGGTGGAAGAAGTCATTGGTTCAATGCGTTCTTAGGAGTGGACACACATCGTCTTTCTTTTCCTTGTTGAGGAATTGCTTCATTTGAGGTCAGGGGGAGTGAGTTCTCTCTTTTTCTTTTGTTGTATGAGTGGTAATGAGTCACGGGTAGATTATATGATCTTAGTTTGATAATTATAGCAAGTTTATTTTCTTGGATGGGTAGTGAATATCCAGAAGTACTTTTTTTTTATGATTTGGGTGAATTTTATTGTTGTATGCTTTGTTGTTTTCTCATTTTGATGTTCTTGAAATTGAATTTAATAATTGATGTTGGACGCACATGCTAATTTTCTGATAGAAAATATTAACTTAGAACACCAAAATATGTACTTAAATTATAGAATTAGACTTTGTGTTCTTCATAAGAGTTGTAGACCTGGATGTTATCTAGTTAAGGGATTTGATTTCACTCAAAAAGGATTTATACAACTCTGTATATTGCAATTTTTGTGAGTAAAGGTTAAGCTGTTACAATTATGCGGTCATTTTGTATATTTCCTAATTTTATGTTTCTAGACGATTGAATAGGATTTTGAGGTCGACGTAAAAGTTGCTGATAACTATCTTATTTTTCTAACGAGATAAGAAACAACTTAATAGGATTATTATAACTCTAGACATGATTATTATACTCTATGAAGGTCATAGTAATGTATGAGGAAAAATGAGTGTGTAGTATTGATATCATAATGAGTGGTAGTACGATGCATGATGTTTATACTTACGATTTGAAGAATGAAGTGATGTGATGATATTGTTGTGTAAATGAGTGAATGTGCCCATGATTCATATTGTGACTGAATGCATGATGTCCACGAGTATATGTGAAAGTAATATGTCATGGTATGCGTATGTGTTGCGAAAAATGTTATGAGAACCTATCCCCGCGGGATAGGAATCTCCAAGGGAATTCAAAAATAAACCATTGTCTATGAATCATGCAACATGATGTGCATATGTTTTGAAGTGAAGGACTTTTATGAACCTAAACGGGAAGGTCATGAATGAGTTGACAAATGACTCTAACCTTGGGAGTGTAACGGTTTTGAATCTCCTTTAAGCTCATGTTGATCACATGTATTGGAGTATCCTTGCAAGGCCGGAACACCCTAACGCGCCGTCAACAACATCATCTAGGTGAGAGTGATAGTGTCGGGTTGCCCATTTGTGTGGCAATTTGTCGACTACATGAACTCTTGGGCTACATTCATAGTGTTTTCCAAAATGGTACATACCACATGCATACGAGTATACGAGTCTAATTTGCATCACATTTCGTGTGTAAATTTGTGTATGAAATATTTGATTTGAATGAGACATGCTTGTGTTGTGGAATGCAATTGTTTATAAATGTATTTTATATCTTTATGATTTCCTTAATGTTTTAAATTTATTGTGAGATGTATCTCACTTCCCATTTGTTTGTCTTGTTTGTGTTTAGGCTAAATGTCACCCTTGCAAGTGAGTCTTTGTAAAGTTATGACGATGACGTTACATGAGAGGTTTAGGTCTCCACTTTATATTACTATTAAATTTAGGATTATGAATGCTTTAAAACAATATAATATTTGAACACAAGTTTTATTCATTTATCTAAAAATTATTAATAATTAATTTTTCATCATATTTTATTTAATATAGTTTATATGGACTTTGGAAAGCCAAGATTTATTTAACATGGAGTTATGTTATTTATACTTTTACCGTGAAATAAGTGTTTTCTTAAAAAAAAAATACATTCTTTTAATTAAATTCCACTATAAACATATTTAAAAAATATTATAAGTGTATGCATCTTGAGGTAATGGAATATTACTGGAAGACATTAACAGGGATTGAATTATTGGAAACATGAATTTTGTAGATTGTTAGCAATCTCCAAAATGGAAAATGGAGAGTGACTGCGGGAGATGTGTTGAACACAAAACTTGCTTGAATGGGAAAAAAACCATTATGGTGAATTTTATGTAGGTAATAAACTCA
Source organism: Glycine tomentella (assembly GCA_007407185.1). Taxonomy (NCBI): domain Eukaryota; kingdom Viridiplantae; phylum Streptophyta; class Magnoliopsida; order Fabales; family Fabaceae; genus Glycine; species Glycine tomentella. The sequence goes on from PYAF01005799.1 coordinate 33,371, forward strand.
GTTCCTATTTTTTGTCATCGTGTTATTTTCAATCTCACTACTCATACTATTTTTTGTAATTATGTTTTGTCATTTATATACAAGTTATAGGATATAACAAAAACTTTTTAGTATGATCATCTAATGAACCTTTAGTATTACCAACAAATAATTTTGAATATTTTTTTATTAAATTTTAAATTTTAAAAACAATGTTATATTCACCCATATTCAATTTTGGAACTTCATATTTCATAAAATATGTTATTTCACCTTCTAAAGTTACATGATTAATAATAAAAATATAATGTCTATACACATTGTCATTCAATAAAAAAATTATCGTTTGAGTTATTTTAAAATTTAATAAATTTATTATATATAATAATTTATGATTGAATAATTATATAAAAAAATCTAAATTATCAGTTAATAACCTTTTTCTCTAATATATAATAAATACTCAAAACTTTCTCAACTATATTGAAAATTATGAGAGCCAAAAATATATCCTTGAAAAACTTGTTTATATATTAAAGTAATTTAAACTATAATAAATATTTGTCTCTCAAGAATATATATATATATATATATATATATATATATATATATATATATATAAAGCCTTTTTAATCTCCCTTTTTAACCGACAACTTTGATCATTGCCACTACCAACTTAAAATAATCACTGCATACTGAACACAATAAGGATACTTTTGAATATTTTTTTAATCACTTTATCTTTATAATATCCTATGTCAAATGGCACGCATACCTCGCTAATTACTAATTAGTGGGCCGTTACCAACTTAAAATAATCACTGCATACTGAACACAATAAGGATACTTTTGAATATTTTTTTAATCACTTTATAATATCCTATGTCAAATGGCACGCATACCTCGCTAATTACTAATTAGTGGGCCGTGCAAGAATAATATTCATATATGTCTTGTCAAGCTCCTTTCAGTATATTTATTTATAAATGCAAATCTTTTAGATTTTATTTTTCACACACTACGAAAAAATTAATTAATTTAAAAAACATCAGAGATTGCTATTAGTAGAAGAGTTTTCTATAAAAAGAAAATTACTTATCACTAATTTACCCACTTTCTCTTTCATCCCACCGTTCCACTCAATTTTATTTATTTTTATTTCTCTCTTCTTCTTTTATTATTCTACCTATCACATTCACATATATTACTTTTTCAAAAAATTGTTTTTTCAATTTTATAAGATTATATTTTTAATTTCTAGATATATTAATTATTATTTTTCTTTAATTCTTTTATTTAATTATTTTCTCTCCAAACATTAATAAAAATAAATTAAATAAATAAAGAAATAAAAATATAATTTTATAATAATACAAATAATTAACATATTTAATATAATTAATCAAATTATTTTTTTAAGTAACATAAATTAATTCAATCTTATAATATTGTGAGAGGGGGTTCTCTTATCTATAATTGAATTCCAAGTATATATGACTTTTCTTGTCCATTATTATTTGTTAGTGAGTTGTGGCCTAGAATTCATCCCCTATTGGTCTTGACTTTCCATAGCACGTGTATATAACTAGTGTGCACATTTATAGATAAAATCATAGGAGTTCCTTGTGAGTGCTACCATAGGTATTCTGAGCTTAGTAGAGACTCATGGCCTCCGCTGCTCTTGCCAGAAGGTAAAAATCCAAAGCCCAGCCTCTCCCAACAAAATCTGGCTACGAAAAATGGTTCTAATTTTCATAAAACTTTAGGTTATTTATAAAATAATTTTAATTTATGTGAAAAAAAAGTCATTTTATTTTCTTCTAAGTATGTGTGGAAAAACATATCCAAACGTGATCGAAGAAAAATTCTTCACTGGTTAATTTAAATTTTGTTTCCAAAATAATTATTTAGCATAAGCTCATATATTGTTATTTGTGAAATACAAATTTGAAAAACCAGGCTAGAAGGGAAGGTGGCATTGATAACTGGTGGAGCAAGTGGTATAGGTGAGTGCACAGCAAGACTTTTCTCCAAGCATGGAGCCAAAGTGGTGATTGCAGATATCCAAGACGAGTTAGGGCACTCAATTTGCAAAGACTTAGATTCATCTTCTGCCACTTACGTTCATTGTGATGTCACAAAAGAGGAACACATCGAACACGCAGTGAACACGACCGTTTCAAAGTTCGGTAAACTAGACATCATGCACAACAACGCCGGTATAATCGGTGCGTGGAACCCTAGCATACTGCACAACAAGAAGTCTCACTTTGAGCAAGTTATCAGCGTCAACCTGGTCGGCGTGTTCTTGGGAATCAAGCACGCAGCGAGGGTGATGATCCCTTCTCGGCGTGGCAGCATAGTTACAATGGCTAGCATTTGTGGACGAATAGGTGGCGTGGCTTCGCACGCCTACACGAGCTCGAAACACGGCATCGTGGGGCTCGTGCGAAACGCTGCCGTGGAGCTTGGACCCTTAGGGATCCGAGTGAATAGTGTGTCTCCTTATGCGGTCCCTACGCCCATGAGTAAAACATTCCTCAACACTGATGATCAGGGGATTACTGCGCTGTATTCCAATCTTAAGGGTACTGTTCTTAAGCCCCAAGATGTGGCTGAAGCTGTTCTTTACTTGGGAAGTGATGAGTCCAAGTATGTTAGTGGGCATGACCTTGTAGTGGATGGGGGGTTCACTGTTGTAAATCCAGGTTTGTGTTTGTTTGGGCAATCGGTGTAGGTTTTTAATTTGTACTTTAAGTCGTTTAATTTCAAGTGTTTTGAATTATAACATAAGCCATTATTCATTAATAAGGCATAGGTTTAATTAAGCTGTGTGCTTGTATAAGACAACGAAATAATAAAGCTTTTGATATATTGTTTGGACGTGTTATGATGGAATAATACAAAATTTCTATTCTATATTTTTTTATCCAATTTCTATTCTAACTTATTTCTCCTAGGGGGAAAATACGTAGATAAATACTGAAATAGATTGGAATTTGTTACTAAACTAAGTGGGAGGAAAGAATGAAAAGTGGGCAAAAATAAATAAATTTCACAGCATGGAACATCTACTACAAAACACAAAGGAAAGAAAAAAAAAAGGGACAATGTAAAATGAATAATGATGTGTGAATACTTATATATTATAAACACTTATTTTGACACATTTTTCTTTTCACTATTTCTTTCTTCCTATCAAATCATATCAAACAATAATTATATTTCTCTCTAAGGTTTCTAATAGAATATGGATGTCTAGAGATTAAAAAAAAAAAAAGTATCAAATATGTGTTTATGATATATGGATATTCATCCATATCATTACTCATTCATGTAAAAAGATCGATTAACCCAATTTCAGAATATAGACAAAGCAGAGTTAAAGTTGTTCGAGCTAACAATTAAGCTTAGTCACATTAAAAAGGTGAGCCAAAATATAAAATTGAGTCAACCTAGTCCAACTCATTCTTTTTGGGATAAATAGTCATTTTCGTCCTTGAATATGTAGACCGTTGACAAATTCGTCCCTGAAAGATGAAAATTCAAATTTTAGTGTAAAAAGTGTGACAAATTCATCCTTCTATTAGCTTCCGCCCATTACCGTTAATGAAAGAGCCTACGTGACACAAAGGGACGAAAATGTCATAAAAATGATTGTCAACATGGATGGTGAATAGATTTTGGACGAAAATATCAATAAGTTATCATTAGACGAAAATGTTAGTAAGTTACCATTGAACAAAAATGTCAATAATTTTCTATTGGACCTAAATGTCAGTAAGTTACTGATGACTACCAAGACATGAAAGCTTGACTTGGATCTTTTCTGGATTGCAAACTTCAAGACTGCATGAATTTTTGTCGAAAACCCAAGTAGAAAAATGGAAAAGATTAAGGAATGATTAGGAATGATGCCATGATCCACAAACAAAATGATAAGTCGTAGGAGGATTCACCACAAAGGAAAGCTTCCTTAATAAGAATCGATTTTGTTTCAATCAAGAACCAACAAGAGGCTAAGCTTTCAATTCAAGCAAAAGCTTAATTTCTATTAATCAAAGTTGTTTCAAGATAGCAAAGTCTGAGCACTTATAGCTAGGCCCCCAATTAACACCTAAAAATGCAAGTTTAGGCCTATTTGCACAAATATTAAATCCCATTACAAAAATAACAAAAATACATATAAAAGCACTACGATTATGACGCAAATAATCGATTAATACGATATGTAATCGATTAAAACAAAGTGTTCCAGCACTGTGTAATCGATTACAGAAGGATGATAATCGATTTAAACAAAGTGTTTTAGCACTGTGTAATCGATTACATAAGGATGGTAATGTGTAATCGATTACATAAGGATGGTAATCGATTAAAATAAAGTGTTCCAACACTGTGTAATCGATTATAGAAGGATGGTAATTGATTAAAACATAGAGAACTTGCTTAGTAATCTATTACAATAGTCTTGAAGGGCTTGGGTTCTAGCTTTTGTCATAGGTCCTTCAAAGCTCACCAAATGAAGTGTTTCAAGCTCTCCTTCTAGACCTTTGGCTTGGAATGAACCTCCATCATCATTATCCTTAGATAGTACTCTATCATCCCCCTCCTTCTTTAAAAGAATCCGTCCTCGGATTTACATTCAAAACACCTATATCACAAGAAGAAAGATCAGTGACAATAAAACTAGAACTCACCTCATACTCACTTGACAAGTCAATCATGAAGACATTGTCAAAAATCCTCTCAAAGATCTTGAAAGGATCAACACCCATAGGTTGGAGTTTAGATATCCTTGCAAAAGGAAACCTATCTGTCCTTATATATAGCCAAACCCAATCTCCGGGATCAAATACCAATGTCTTTCTCCCCTTGTTGGCAAGTCGTGCAAATTGCTCAATCTTCCACTCAATTTGATTTTGCACACTTCCATGGAGATTCCTAACAAAATTAGCTCTAAAGAGCCAATGCATACTCAAAATAGAAGAAGCATTAGGAAAGATAATTAGATCAAGAGAAAATAATGTGTGAAAATCATAAAAATCCTCAAAAGGAAAAAAGTAAGTAGTAGATTTGATTACCTTATCATCAAGTCTAGGATTAGGATGTTGATACCTTACGGTGATGTCCCTATTAGGAAGCAAAGCTCTCAGAACAAAAACAAATTGATTCTCACTTCCTCTTAAAGGAGGCGATCCGTGGGGTATATCTTGTGGAAAGACATCCTCAAAATCCTTTACAAGTGTATCAAAACCTTGAGGCAACTCAAGGGTACTAGAAAACAAGCACATATAATTTAGAATGAGTAAATTCCTTTGGTGTCTATCTAGCATCACTCTTTTTAACTCCTTAGGTTTGATGAACAAATCCGATTTTATCATTAATTATTTTTCACTCTGTTTTTCTATTTTTGTTTGGTCTTTCTTTTTAGTCTTTTTGTCATGTTTTTCTTTTTGGCTTTTCTCTCTCAAATGACTCTTTTGTTCTTTGATTTTCTTTTCTTTTTCTTTTTTCAATCTCATTTTTATTTGATCCTCACACACCTCACTTGGAGACAAAGGTGAGAGAATTACCTTTTTACCTTTATGCAAGAAAGAGTAGCGATTGGTGACCCCATTGTGTACAACATCTCTATCATATTGCCAAGGTCTACCAAGCAACATATGGCTAGCTTCCATAGGACCCATATCACAAAGCATTTCATCAACATATTTTTCAATGGAGAATGTAAGCAACACTTGCTTATCCACAACCAACTCACCATTGTCACTCAACTATTGCAATTTATAAGGTTTAGGATGAGGGGTAGTTTTTAAACCAAGCATCTCCACTAATCTAGTGCTTGCAACATTTGTGCAACTTCCTCCATTAATGATTAGAGAACAAACTTTTCCATCCACCAACCATCTAGAATGAAAAATGTTTTCTCTTTGTGTATCATCCCGATCTTTGCACAAGTTTCATATAAGGCGTCTTACCATTAAAAGATCTTCTTTTTCCGGTTTAAGAAAACAATCATCATCAACTTCACTAGAGGAACTATGAGAACTCCTAGATGACTCATTATTCACCTCTCCATTTTTCAACACAATCATGGTCCTTTTGTTAAGGCATTGGGATGCAATATGACCCTTACCCAAACATTTAAAGCATTTAATTGAACTAGATTTATTGAAAAGGAAATGAGGAGGAGAAGTAGAATTACCTCTTGAAGACTTTCGTTCAATATATTGGGAAGAAGAACCCTCATTCTTGGAAGTGTCGTTATCCTTCTAAGATAAATGACCATATGAAGACTTCTTGTAGGCTTGTTTTCTCTTTAATTGTTGCTCCACTTTCATAGCCCTATGTATAAGCTCATCCATGGTGTTGTAGGTTTGAAGCTTTACAACATCTTGAATGTTCCTATTCAAGCCATTCAAAAATTTGGCCATTGTAGCCTCATTAGTCTCCTCAATGTTTGCTCTTACCAAAGAAATCTCCATCTCTTTGTAATAGTCATAAATACATCTACTCCCTTGATAGAGCCTTAGTAATTTGTTATGCAAATCCCTTATGTATTGAGGTGGGACAAATCTCTCCCTCATGATTCCTTTCATTATAAACCATTGTTCGGTCGATGTCTCCTCAATTTTTCTCTTTCCATTTGCACTTGAGTCCACCAAGCCATGGCATACCCCTCAAATTCTAAGCTAGCCAACTTCATTTTCTTTTCTTCACTAAAATTGTGATAATCGAAAACTTGGTCAACTTTTATCTCCCAATCAAGGTAAGCTCCCGGGTCATTAGTACCTAAGAACTTGGGAAGTTTGAATTTCGCATCTTCCATGCCATCCCTATTCCTCCTATGCCTATGCCTTCTACCATCTTCATGGTCATCATCACTCCCTTGAGAAGAATGAGATGACCTATGATATCTCCTTCTCTCCATTTCCTTCATTCTTCCACTCAACTCTTGAGTACTTTATTGTATCTCATCAAAACGTTCTCACATCCTCCTTTCAACATTTCTTTACAACATGTCCATTTGTTTAGCCAATGAAATCATTAGCTTAGCGGTTCTAGGTGAAGGTGGATCACTATCGCTATCGGACACCATTGCTAAAAGAAAAAGGGTAGTAAAGACAAAACAATAATGGACCTTACCACTCACTAAGTGTTTACACTCTTCACACTCGTGTTTCACACTTGTAAGACTTTTTCTATAAGGTTCACTCTTGTCTTTTTCCACTCTCTAAATCTTCTTTAACTCTTGAAATTTAACCAAAGATTCCAATTCAATGAATATCCAAAGTGAAAGATGAAACAAATCTAAACTCAACTTAAGAGGTCAAGGAAGAGAGAAAACTCTAAGACAAAACCTTGGAGATTTAGAAGACAGGCAATAAAAGTTCAACAAGAAAAGCACAACTCAAAAGGAAAGTAAAAAAAGACAATGATGAAGATATAAAAAAAAATTGGCTAAATATAAACCACTGTAATTATGCAAAAAGATAGTGCTATTAAGCAACAAGAAACACACTCTAAGAGAGAGGACTTTTAAAATAAAATTTTGGCTGTCAATTTTTTTAATACTTGGATCCTCATATTTTTTGATATTTTCATTTTGACCCCAATATATTTTTAATAATTGTCTTTTGGTCCTTCGTATTTTCTCTTTTAGGATCAAAACTTTTGATATTTGCACAAATACCCCAAAACTCTCTAGATAGAAATTTATGAATCAAACTCAGAAAATTTCCAGCAATGCTATGAGTTTCATGAAGAACATGAAGAACACGAAGAACAACCCATATTCAAAACAACTCTGAATTCAACAAAATGATAGGGGAATTGAAAGCAATTACACGCTAAACTCAAAAACCACACAAGAAGCACACAAAGAACAACAAACAAGCAAGAATCATGATTTTCAATTTTCATTTTCCGAGAAAAGAAAAAAAATAAAAACGAAAATGCAATTAACATAGATAGAAATCTTTACGAATTACTTTTCGGAATCAAGCTCTGATTACCACATGATGACTAGCAAGACATGAATGCTCAGCTTGGATCGTTTTCGGATTGCAAACTTCAAGACTCCATGAATTTTGGTTGAAAACCCAAATAGAAAAATGGAAAAGATTAAGGAATGATTAGGAATGATTCCATGATCTACAAGCAGAACGATATGTCGTAGGAGGATTCGTCACAAAGGAAAGCCTCCTTGATAAGAATCGATTTGGTTTCAATCAAGAATCAACAAGAGGCTAAGCTCTCAATTCAAGCAAAAGCTTAATTTCTATTATTCAAAGTTGTTTTCAAAATAGCAAAGTTTGAGCACTTATATACATATAGAAGCACTACGATTATGAGCAAATAATCGATTAATACGATCTGTAATCGATTAAATAGAGTGTTCCAGCACTGTATAATCGATTACAGAAGGATTGTAATCGATTAAAACAAAGTGTTCCAGCACTGTGTAATCGATTACATAAGGATGGTAATCGATTAAAACAGAGAGAACTTGCTTAGTAATCTATTACAATGGTCTTGAAGGGCTTGAATTCTATCTCTTATCATGGGTCCTTCAAAGCTCACCAAAGGAAGTGCTTCAAGCTCTCCTTCTAGACCTTTGACTTGGAATGGACCTCCATTATCATGACCCTTAGATAGTCCTCTATCAATTACCATTTAATATCAGTTACCATTTAATCAAAATGTCGGTATTTATTCATTGGATCAAAATGTCAATAACTTTTTTTGGACAAAAATGTCAGCAATTTTCTATTGGACCTAAATGTTAGTAAGTTATCATTGGACCAAAATGTCAGTAATTTTTCATTGGACCAAAATGTCAATAATTTATTTTGGACCAAAATGTCAGTACATTTCCATTGGAATAAAATGTCATTAAGTAACCATTTGACCAAAATGTCAGTAATTTTCCATTAGATCAAATATCAGTAATTTTTTGTTGGACAAAAATGTTAGTACGTTTCTGTTAGACTAATTTGTTATACCCCAAATTTCATTTCATTTAAAGGTAAAATATAATTTAAGGGTAAATCTTTCGTCCTTTTTTTATCGTTGTAAGTATAATAATAGCATTACAATAATCACTTAATAGGAAAGCAAAATAAGTTAAAAGAAATATAATAATAACCATAATTTGTCTGCCACGATAGAAAATATCCAAAATAAACATTCATACACTATTGTGACAAATTATTATGATTATTAGTCAATATTATGATTATTGTTATGTTTCTTTTAACTTGTGTTTGTTTTCTTATTTTTTAAGTGATTATTGTAATGTTATTATTATGTTTGAAACGATAAAAAAAAAGGAGGAAATATTTACCCTTAAATGAAATAGAATTTGGGGTATGACAAATTGGTCCAATAGAAATGTACTGACATGTTGGTCCAACAAAAAATTACTGACATTTTGATCCAATGAAAAATTATTGACATTTTGGTCAAATGGTTACTTAATGACATTTTGGTCCAATGGCAATGTACTGTTTGGTCCAAAAAAAGTCACTGACATTTTGGTCCAATGAAAAATTACTGACATTTTGGTACAATGGTAACTTATTGACATTTTCTTCCAATAGAAAATTATTGAAATTTTTGTCCAATGGTAACTTACTGACATTTTCGTCCAAAATCTATTCAGCAGCCATGTTGACAGTCATTTTTGTGACATTTTCGTCCCTCTATGCCACATAGGCTCTTTCATTAACGGTAACGGATAAAAGTTAATGAAATGATGAATTTGTCACACTTTTTACACTTTCATGGACTAAAATTTGAATTTTCATCTTTCAGGGATGAATTTGTCAGCGTTCTACACATTCAGGGACGAAAATGACTATTTAGCCTTCTTTTTGGGCAGTCATTTTATTGGCTCAATAAGGCAACAGATTGAATTAGTCTTTTTTTACGAGTTGATATTAGTTGTTAGGGGGCTCAATAAGTCTAAAGAAATATAAAAAAAAATTACAGCTAAAGCCCAAAATAAATTCAATAGAAAGCAAAATTACTATAATAAAGATTTTGCTATTTATACTCCCACTCCCACTTTGTTAAGTACACCCTGATACCTATTGGATATAGGGGGAGCAACAAGAAGAATGAAGCTTATGACTTGGAAGAATGTTTTGAGCTTTTCACATGCCTTGAAGATTGTAATTCAAAATGAAGTGTATGAGAGGACAATCTTTTGATCCTTGCTTTGCATGCACATAATCATTTACATGCTTAAATGTTTTCATCAAAGTATCAAAGCTTTTTGAAAAGGAACTAAAATGGGTAATGTTTTTGGAAAAATATAATCATGTTGTTTTAATCGATTACACATCAGTATAATCGATTATTTGCTTCGATTTTAAATCTGAAAAAGCATTGAAGAACATTTTAATCGATTACATATCCTTGGTAATCGATTACATAGTGTAAAACAAAAGTTACGTGTTGATGCTTTAATTGATTACCATAAATTGTAATCGATTAAATAAGATATCCAGAAAAACATTTTTCACTGTTGTAATCGATTACCATAAATTGTAATCGATTACACAAGGTATTTCAGAAATAAAACTTCACTGCTTTAATCGATTACAACTCGGTTTAATCGATTATTTTGTTCATTGTTAAACCCAGGATTCAGCCTTGAACACTTTAATTGATTAAGTGACAATTTAGTTGATTACATGAGTCGTTTTAATATATTATTTGGCATGTGTAATCGATTATTGTCTGTTACAAAAAGCTATTATAAATATGAGTGAGGCTTGTCTTGAAACTTAACTTGAATACTTTGAATTTTCTGAATACACACAAGCCTTCTCAAAGTTAGAAAGTGATTTTCTGGGTTAACTAAGTTTTTGTCCCACTCTTTAATCTTCGTGGGTATTGAATGATTTCTTTGACAAGAGTTTTCAAAGAAGTTTTGGAGAGCATGTTCTGAAATTATTTTTCTTCAATTCAATCCTGATTGGTAAACCACATGCATTCATATTCATTGGATCATCAAGTTGTTTCTTTCCATTATCTTTGGCTGTAAATTCGTTTTTTGCAATTTTTGTTATTTGATGCTATTGTAAAGTGTTCTTTGAAGCTTGTTCTAGAGTAGAGTTCTCTAGGGAAGAACAGAGTAGTGTTCTTTGGTTCTTGATCACTAGAAGTGTAGTAGGGTTTTAGATTTCTATTCTTTATCTAGGGTTGATAAAGAGGGATTGTTGTAAAGTTTGTAATAACTGAATTTTATAATAGTGGAACTCTAACCTAGTGTTGATTAGAAGAAACTGGATGTAGCTTCTCTTGAGAAGTGAACCAGTATTTATTCTTGTGTTGATTTTCTATTCCTTAATCTCTATTAGTTATCTTATTCATTTGTTCTTGGTTTTATTATCATTACTCAACAAGTCCTGTTTTGAGCAATTGATTTCTTGAGCTAAGTGATTTGATTGATTAGAGACATTCTTGGTTTAAAAGTGATTAAGATCCTTAACTCTGATTTCATAAATAATTTTTTTAAAAGACCAAGTTTAAATCAATTCATCCCCCCCTCTTGGTTATTGTTGGTATTCCTATTGTTTTCAATACCATCCTTTCTACCTCCCAACTACCAATTATACCCTTTTCCCTTAAAGATGTACACTTCTTTTGCTTTCCAGAAATATATTTCCAGAATTAAATATACCTATTCTGAAAATATACATCCAAAACTATAATTTATAATTCCAGAGATGCACTTCTGAAATGGTATATGTTATTCTAGAAAAACATTTTCGATAATAACAAATCATACCTCAATCAAAGTACTTACATTGTTAATGTAGACTTGGATTAGAAAATGAATGAATGCACTTAAAGGAAAAAAAAAATCATCGTCAAAAGTTTTGCTTTACAACTAAGGTGTGTAATAGATGAAGTTAGTCATGAACATACCTTGAAACGTAGTATCATATTAAGGAAAACACGAAATATAGTATTATATAATGAATACATGGTGAAGATGTTTTAAAATTAGGGTTTAAAGAATAATAAAAATAAAATGAGAATAAGATTTTAGATAGGATTTAAAGAAGCTCAATAATAGGATAAAAATAAGACTAACAAACATGAGTATAAGATAAGCATTTATCTTATCAATGATTTTTTTTGTATTTCTCGTCAACGATCATGATTCCTAAGTGATATTTTATTAAAAAACATATACTTATTCGAGAAGTATATCTCTAAAATTGTAATTTCTAAAAGTATATCTTCGAAACTGTAAATTATAATTTTGGAGATATATTTTTGGAATAGGTATTTTTAACTCTGGAAATAAATTTTTTCAGAAAGCAAAAGAGGCGTACATCTTTAAGGGAAAGGATATAATGGGTAGTTGAGAGGTAGAAAGGGGATACAAGAATGTACTTAATAAAATGGGGGTGAAATAGCTAGAGCCTAAAAAGAAACAGGGCTAAAGTCTAGAATGGAAATCAATTACAAGATGCAATCAAATTGGGCCCTACGTAAAGCCTTTACCCAGAGCAAATGTTATTGGTTGTTGCTTCCTATACGGCCGAATTAGCTTCTTGCACCCATAGGAAAGTCAAAACACAACAACTGGATAATGATGCCCTTAGTCCCTCTTATACTCATCAGGCACTTAGAAATAATCCTAGCACCTCTTTTCCATATAATAATTTTGCGTTTCCGAAATACCTCTCTCACTTTCTTTTTCTCCTTTCCCTTTTCCATTTGTGCGCCTTTGCCTAGCTATCACCGCCATTAATGAAGTAGAGGATAATTAACTACCACCACAACTTGTCCTTGTCGTTCAAGAAGTCGTTTCGGGCAAGTTGTTCTTGCTTAAAATATTTTTTTGCAGCAACCATTTTTTTTTTTTTGTTGTTGTTTGGATTAACCAATACGGAATTTAAAGCCTTGTCCAGAACCATTGTTCCATTATGGGTATTCCATAAATGTATTCCGGAATATTACAAATATATTCTGAAATAGATATTTTGGAATACATATCTGAATTATCAATGATAATTTAGAGCATCATAAGCTTCAAATATTCTGAAGCATTTGTCTCATTATATTATATTGACTCTAATTTTGGTCCTTGCACCATTGGTGGCACTAATGATAGTTTGTAGGGTTGGAAAACCATTGGTGGCACTAATGATAGTTTGTAGGGTTGGAAATGAGTTGAGATGGTCCAGATCGATTCAGCTCGTCTCAGTTTGATAAGAAATGATTCGACTCAAATTTAATATGAATCTATATTTTTAGTTCTAACTCAATTCGATGTAAACTCACGCACAATTCGATTTAGACTCGAACAATTAGTTAGCTTGACTCAATTTAAATTTATAATTATTTTACATATTTTTATTTATTTATTTTATGCATAAAAAACTCAATATATAATTAATAAAAAAATAACTATATTAATTTAATAATATTAAATATATTAGTATATATGTATATGTTAAATTTATAATTATTATACATGCTTTTGTTTACTCATTTCATAAAAAACATATTAAATTAACTAAAAATAATTATAAGAATTTAATAATATTAAATATTTAATATATGAATAGATCAATAGATAGATTTAGACATAAATAGATAGATTTATATATCGAGTTGGTTCATGAGTCAATCAAATCGAATTATATGTAGTTCAAGTTCAACTCGTTCAATTAACGAGCTTGATTTTGAATTCGAATTCAACTCATTTGGTTCTTAAACTAAGTTCAACGAGTGAATTGTTGAATTGAATTTCAAATTATGTTCGAGTTGGTTTGATTCATTAATCATTGTCAACCCTAATGGTTTGTTGATCTATCTTTATTATAAAATTGATTCTATGAAGGACAGTTTAATTGTTGTTGTGAAATGTACAAGTCTCACTGTAATTTGTCAACACTTTATAATTGACTTTCATGTTATACTGGTTTGTGCATCAAGTGACGAAGGGACAAGGAGCAAGAGGAACAAGAAGGAACACTGGGATGAAGGACTAAGTCATGAAAGAAAAATAGGAAGTGATAAAGAAGGGTGTAAAAACAGAAATTACAAGAAGGGATAAAATTATAATTAAAATTTTCCGCAAATTTTTTTAAGACACTTTTTCGTCTGATAAGAGTTTTCGAAGAGAAGGTTTTATACACAAACAATAATAGACGATAATTAATAAACATAGTTTTGTAGAAAGTTCTTTAAAAAAGGTTGTTTTTGGTTGCTTTCATTTTACTCTTTTTAAGGCAGGTTTGATTAGTTTAAAATATGGTACCAGGCAAGATAAGAGAAATAACATAGGAAAAACATACAAGTTATAGGATAATTTTTCATTTTGTATATTATTTGACAAATTAATAATGGACAATACAAGTAAGATAATACAAAATTTACTAAAATACCTAATATTAATTATCTTAATTCAATTTATATTAAATTTAATATATTTATAGAAATAAAAAGAGAGATTAAAAAATAAAATAAAATATTTACGTTGATTAGCTACTATTTTCGGTTATTAAAGATATAGAAGCATGGATATATGTGTTTTTAATACTTTGTACTTAAGGCAAGAAATTGTTACATGATTCCTATCCTCATTTGTTTGATTTGTTTTGTCTGATAATCTTTTTCAAATCAAAAGTAAAACAAAAATACTTAACTTATTTAATATCATAATATTTTACTAATAAAATAAATCCTTTAATTTTTTTCTCTATAAGTTTTTGTTTTTATTTTGGTTATTGTAATTTTTCCATTAGATTTAATGGAGAAATCTAATGATAGGGAAAGACAATAAAGGATTAAAAGCAAAATATGAAGGAAAATGTATTCCTAAATACTTATGGTGAAAACCATCACCCAGTTAAAATCCAAAAATATCATATTAGATCATCAAGAAATCTTAAACAAATAAAGCGTACATGTTTTCATTACAATAATGATTTATCTTTATTCTTCTATTCTTTTACTCTTTCCTTATGAGTTTTAGTCTTCCTCAGTCAAATCACTCTTTAAGGGGTATTCTCTCTAGATGAGAAAGAAAGAACACTGAAACTTGATTTGACATATGGGGGACCATAACCCTATATATTGTATTTTTTTTATTGTTGGGTCAGTAAGCTCCCGTTAAACCTAATTGGCCCAACACTAGTATCCACCCATTTATCTCATATTTACTTAGGAATCTAATTCGGCATAATTAATTGATCATTATAATTTACCCAATATATATTAAATAGCATAAATATAATTATTAATACAATATATAGCACATAATAACGTCAGGAAATTTAATTTCCTAACAATCTCCCACTTGGGCTGCATATTTACCTGAGATAATTATATCATATATCTGTAGTGCACAACTGTATGTTATTTATCCTTAGATTCCTCCTCATATACAATCTGGTCTCATCTCCTATATCAATATGAGATCATGGCGGTTTTTGTCACTGTTAGACGTAACTAAACCTTCCATGGTCATCACACCAATATATTCAATGACATAGATCAAGTATGGATGAGTGGCATGAAAATTATCTGCAATGTGATATCTACCATGCCTATTTCCAACTAGTCCTTTATTTAATCCTTATGAGATTAATCCTTAATTTTCTACATACACAAAGCAGAAACATAAGCACAAAATATATACATTCAGAGGGAAAATAACATCAAAATCTTTATTCTGCAGAAAATAAGCATATAAATGTTTTTACATAGAACACCAACATAAAGAACTCTCACTAAACCATAGTGTCAACAAACAAACAACACCCATATGAGTAGTATGCTCGTGAAAGACCTTAGGCACTAAGCCTTTAGTAAGCAGATCCACAAGCATGAAGTTTATCTCTATGTGTTCTATGAAAATTTGACCACTCTAAACTCTTTCTTTGACAACCAGAGACTTTATATCGATGTGCTTCAATTTTGAAAAGCTTCTATTATTGTTGGAGTACAACACTGCTGATTTATTGTCACGATAAATCTTTAGCGGCCTTTTAACACCACTTACTATACGCATCCCTGTGACAAAATTTCGCATTCATACCCCATGGTTGGACGCCTCATAACAAGCTACAAATTTAGCGGCCATAGTAGATGAAGCTACGAGTGTCTGCTTAACACTCTTCCAAGAAATAGCTCATCCAGTCAACATGTAGTCATAACCTGACGTGGAACTTTTACTATCTTGGCACCCAGCAAAATTAGAGTCAGTATACCTGATGATCTCTAATTCATTTGACCTCTGATATGTGAGCATGTAATTCTTTGTTCTCTTTAAATAACGCATAACCATTTTAGTTGTTTTCCAATGATTCATCCCTGGGTTACTTAAGTATCTACCCATTACTCCCACTATGACTGTTATGCTAGGACGAGTGCAAACTTGATCATACATTAGACTTCTTACAGTTGATGCATAGGGAATATTTTTCATTTTTATTGTCTCGAGTTTATTCTTTGGGCATTGTTCGAGATTAAACTTATCTCCTTTAGATATGGGCATATCTCCTGATGCACAATCTTTCATGTCAAATCTTTCCAAAATCTTTTCAATATAGCTCTTTTGTGACAACCCAAGAATACCTCGAGAACGATCTCAAAGTATCTGTATTCTTAATACAAAAGAGGCGTCACCAAGATCTTTCATCTCAAAATTCTTAGTGAGAAATTTCTTGATTTTGTGCAATAAGCCTATACCACTGCTGGCAATTAATATATCATCGACATATAAAATCAGGAAGATAAATTTACTCCCACTAATTTTATGATATACACAATCTTCCATCATGTTCACCTTAAAACCATAAGAGATTATAATTTGATGAAATTTGTGATACCATTGACAAGAAGCTTGTTTGAGACCGTAAATGGATTTCTTTAACTTACAAATCATGGACTTTGGATCTCCAAAAACAAAGTTTTCTGGTTGTGTCATATAAATTGTCTTATCAATGTTGTCATTGAGAAACATCGTCTTAACGTCCATCTAATGTAGCTCTAAGTCAAAATGAGCCACAAGTGTCATAATTGTCCTAAAAGACTAAAAGAGTTTTTCGAAGAAACTGGAGAATAAGTCTCTTTATAGTTTATGTCTTCCTTTTGAGTGAAACCCTTAGCAACGAGACGAGCCTTATATCTTTCAATATTACCTTTTGAATCCCTTTTGATCTTAAATATTCATTTACAACCAATAGTTTCACATCTTCAAGTAACTCGACAAGATCCCAAATATCATTGTCTTTCATGGATCTCATCTCATCCTTCATGGCATCAATCCACTTATTAACATTATAACTGTCTAAGATTTGTTGGAAGTTGATTGGGTCATCTTCCTTTAAGCCTAAAATATTATCGTGCTCTTGGAGGAAAACAACATAATCATCTAAAATTGTACTTCTCCTATCTCTGG
This sequence comes from Glycine tomentella, assembly GCA_007407185.1. Taxonomy (NCBI): domain Eukaryota; kingdom Viridiplantae; phylum Streptophyta; class Magnoliopsida; order Fabales; family Fabaceae; genus Glycine; species Glycine tomentella. The sequence goes on from PYAF01005799.1 coordinate 50,790, forward strand.
TGGATCTTCTTAATGGCACATCTTGAGGTTGTTGACTTTGTTCCATAGGTACTGTTGGAGAAATTTCATTGTTGTCTTGTTCTGGAATGATGTCAGGAATAAGAGTCTGATCATTAATTTTTTGTACTGGAGTTGCATCTTGAATGACGACAACATCAGGAATGATGACAACGTCAGGAAAAGAAAATATTCTTCCTCAAAGACAACATTTCTTACTTTATCTTCCCCTTCTAAGTCAACATCCTCAAGAAATCTCACATTTCCCGTTTCAAAAATGATCTCGTAATGGGATCGTAAAACTTGAAGCCCTGAGAGTGTTCAGCATATCCAACAAAATAGAAGCTAATAGTTCTTGAGTCCAAATTTCTTTCATTAAGCTTATAAGGCCTTGCTTCAGCTGGACAACCCCAAATAAGTAAATGCCTTATGCTAGGTTTATTTCCTGTCCATAGCTCATAGGGGGTTTTGGTCACTGCCTTAGTTGGAACCCTATTAAGGATATAAACTGCAGTCTTTAATGCTTCTCCCCAAAGTGACTTAGGTAAAGAAGAATGACTAATCATCTTTCTCACCATATCCTTAAGAGTCATATTCCTTCTATCTGCAACACCATTCGTGTTAGGTTTTCCTGACATTGTATATTGCAGGACAATTCCACATTCCTTTAGGAAGTTAGCAAAGGGTCATGGACGTTGTTCTCCTGATCCATCAGATCTACCATAATACTTACCACCACTGTCAGATTTAATAGCCTTAATTTTCTTGCCTAGTTGAAACTCAACTTCGGCTTTATATTGTTTAAACATATCCTGAGATTGTGACTTCTCAAATCAAGTATAGATAACCATATCTTGAATAATCGTCTATGAACGTAATAAAATATTGTTGACCATTCCAAGAGAGAATAGAGAATGACCCACGAATATCCGTATGAATTAGTTCTAAGATGTTAGTGGCTCTAATGACACCTACTTTCTTTGTGTTTGTCTGTTTCCCCTAAATACACTCAATACAAACTTGAAAATCATTCATATCAAAGGATTCAATAATTCCATCATCCATAAGCCTCTTAATTCTCAATTTAGAGACATTATCTAGGCGCTTGTGCCAAAGAGTAGCAGAATTCTCATTTAATTTTCGCTTTGTACCTCGCGCACTAGAGTGCAAAATTTGTTATCAAAAGTAATAGTATCAAGCATATAAAGATTATGAATTAAATAACTAGTACCAATAACATTTGAATTTAGAGAAAGACTAACTTTATTATTGTCAAAGGAACAAAAATAACCATATTTGTCCAAACTAGAAATAGAAATCAAATTTCGTCTAAATGACGATGCAACATAAGTCTCAATCAAATCCAAATATACACCAGTCTTTAATAATAATCTGGATTTCCCAATAAATTCTACTAAAAATTTCTTTCCATCGGCCACAAAGATGTATCTTTCACCATCATTTGGCGGTCGGCTCCACAGACAACCTTGCATAGACATACTTATGTGAGTAGTAGCACCAGAATCTACCCACCAAAGTATCTTTAGGTATAGAAGCTAAATTAACTTTAGAACAAACAAAAGTGAGCTTCTTACCCTTCTTTTCACGTCATGCAACATACTTGGAACACTCTTTCTTCATGTGTCCACTCTTTTTGTAAAAAAGCAGGTAAATTTTGTATCATGCTTCTTTTGCTTCTTCAGCATGGGTGATTCACCTGTAGTGTCCTTAGCTCTCTTCCTTTTCTTATCATGAGAGGTTGATGTCAAGTGAAGCACTACCAGTCATTTCTCGTTGAAGCCTTTCTTCTTCTTGAACACAGTGAGCAATGAGCTCATTAAGAGTTCATTTATCCTTTTGTGTATTGTAACTCACTACAAATTGACCGTATTGTGCAGCAAGAAAAATGAGAACCAAGTACACAAGCAAATCATCAGATAGCTCTAACTTTAGTGCCTTGATTTTTCCAACAAGATTAGACATCTCAATAATGTACTCCCTTATGTTCCTCTTTCCTTTATACTTCATGGTTACGAATTTTGCTAATGTGTTATTCGTTTCCATTTTTTATTATTATTATTATTATTATTATTATTATTATTATTTTTAGCAAAATATTGCTCAATATCTTTGAGGAACTTCCTAGCATCAGTGCTCTCAATAATAGAGTCTCGAAACACCTCCGGAATGGAGCGTTTCATAATCATCAGACTCATGCGATTAGAGCGCTCCTATTCTCTATGTAATCCAAATTTGGATTATCCGGAGTGGAAGTGGGTTTCTCCATCCTAAGCATAAGGTCTAGATCCATACAACTAAGAACAATTTCCACATTCTCTTTCCATAATTTAAAGTTCATCCCGTTTAACACACTTGAGCAACATAATTAACAGTAGTAACAGAAACTGTATGGAGAACATATAAGATAACATATTTAACATCTATGTCATACCAAATGCATAATTAAAACAAAATGCATATACATGACATTAACAAACAATCCAAACCAACGTGAGCCCATGTTCAAGACACCTAGCACAACATTAACATTTGATATTTGGACCAAAAATATCAATTTGTAAGTGGTACTCTAAACGCAGTAATCAAACATTTACAATAAATCCTGTCAAGCTATAGTCTTCCTTTGGGTCGACTACTACTTACATGAAAATTTTTATAATCGTCACATATTTATAACCACATGTATATATATTATTTGGCTAAATAATAATTTTCCTTTGGACCGATGATTATTCTCATAAATAGCAAATATACTCATCTTTATACTTCACAATAAGGAATTATCCACAACAAAGGTTACTTTACCAACAATATTGTTTCAATCAGTTTATTATGAAATACAAGACAATTAAAATAATAATTAAATAAAACAAACATAAACCAAATATTTATTTTATTTAATTAAATGTCTAAGTTCCGTAATTTTATTGCTCTTAATTTTCTGGTGAGATTATAATAAAATTACCCAAACTTTATCATAATAGATTGAATGTCATTCCTAATAACAAATTATTATTGAATTGTTGGTCGTAATATCTTTAAATTTAAATATATAAAAAATTCTAGCAAATTGTTTTGATGCAAAACCCATAACGCCCTTTTCAAATTAAAGCTTTTTCTATTGTATGTAACAATAACCCATAGGATCACGTCAACCTCAAATCAAGGTTTTCAATATACATAAAAGGACAAACCTTTTTCAGCACCTATTTCCATTACAAATCACCATTCATGGTACATATGTATATAATGTGAACACAAAAAAAAACAAGGATTTTGTGAAACCATATTGAAATTGATATATGCAAGAAACTATGAAAGTCTTATCAAGAAAACTAAATCCAATAATTTCCTGATAATTCAATATGATACGGCTCTGATACCAATTGAAGGAAAATTTATTCCTAAAAACTTATGGTGAAAACCATCACCCAATCAAAACCTCATAAACATCATATTGGACCACCAAAAAAATCTTAAACAAATAAAACGTATATATTTTCATTGCAACAATGATTTATCTTTATTCTTCTAGCCTTTTAGCATTTCCTTATGAGCTTTAGTCTTTCTCAGTCAAATCACTCCTTAGAGGGTATTCTCTCTAGATGAGAAAGAAAGAAACTGAAAATTGATTTGACATATTGGGGACCATAATCCTATATATAATGTTTTTTCTTATTGTTGGGCTAATAAACTTCCATTAAATCTAATTGCCCTAACACTAGTATTCACCCATTTATCCCATATTTACTTAAGAATCTAATTGGACATAATTAATTGATCACTTTAATTTATCCAATATATATTAAATAGAATAATATAATTATTAATATAATATGTAGCACATAATAATGTCAGAAAATTTAATTTCCTAACAAAATACCCTTATATTGTAGGGACTAAATAGTTATTAAAGTCTTTATCATTTATTTTTTAAAATTATTTTTCTCACTCTTCGTTACTCAATATTAAATGCGAATTCGTACATGTCTAACCATTCATATAACAGTTGGTATATTTTTAGATATAAACACAAAAAAAATGTTGTTGAGCATTTATATGTTATTGTTTGTGTATCAGATTTCATATTAAATTACAAACAAATTCAGCATTTCAACTTGTTGGCAAAGTAAGAACACGGCTTAATCTCTCTATAATATTTACACGTATTCAATACAAAAATGTGATAAAAATGATAAATATTAAATAATAAATGTTAGTTAAATATTGGGAAAAGTTGTGTTCAAAAATCAGCTTTTGATAGACAGGGGGCAAAAAAACATTTAATTACTATATGGGGGTTAAAATTTTAAAATTACCATTTGAAGGTAAGTCGTACCATATGATATAACTTTTAAATAAGAAGTCGTGACATGTGTCAAGACCTTTAGTTTTGTTTTGTTTTTAATTTGAAGTCATAAATTTATTTACATCTTCCTTGTCATTCAAAAGTCGTAAATGTATTTACTACTTAAAAGTTGTAAATGTATTTTCGACTTAAAAGTGTGTAAATGTATTTACGACTTAAAAGTCGTAAATATATTTATAACTTTAAAGTCATACGGCTTAATTTATTTTTTTTTAAAAAATGCTTTTGAAAGTCGTAAATGTATTTACGACTTTAAAGTTGTACTGCTTAATTTAATTTTTATTTTTGAAATAATTTTTTTATTTTTCTTTTTTAAAAAAAGCATTGGAAAGTCATAAATGTATTTACGACTTTAAATTCCAGCACCTCATTTCAAGTTCCGTAGAACATTTTTTTGAAAGACACTTACAGAGATTTGGTACCACCTTCAACACTCCGACATCAGCATATAACTCATCACCATCGACACCTTTTTATTGTCCATCATTATCTACTCAAATGTATGACATGGGTAGGAGGATGACGAGAATGATGATGATCATAATAATACGACCAATAATGATGGTGATGATGATGACCACGATGATCATGATCTTCCTCAACAACAACAACAAACACACACATGTGATCATCATAGACTAAGAGGAAGAGGTGGCAGAATGTAACACCCCGTAGGCCTCCGGTGCGTTATCATTAATAATATCAGTTTAGCGCCTCATTAACATTAAATATCACTCAGCGGAAGCATATAATCGTTTTTCTTGATTCATTATGTATGGAATCAAATATATCACGCAACATTTTGATAAGGCACATAACATACGCCCCTGCTGATCCAGTTTCTCATAAATAAACATAGACAGATAAGTAAACATCTACAATGTACTCAGGAGGAAATTCATTTCATATCATATCATTAATAGTTCTGTACATCCATATACATCGGAGTTTTCACCACACCGTGGCGATACAAAAGAATAGCTACCCTCACCGAGGGTTTACAGAACTATATAACCCTTATCCAGGGTACAAAACATAACCAAAACAAAACTGAGTCTTCAAGCTCCTTCTGCTGCTCTCAGTCAAGCAGAAATGTCTCTACTCGGGCCTCCTGCCCTGAGACTGCTCTCTTCTATCCGAAGAGTCACCTGAAATCACAAATCCCCACACAGGGTGAGATAAATATCTCAGTATGCTCAGGGTCCTTGGGAAATCATTCTCACCCTGGCCCACAATTCACAATACAAACATCAGACAAGCATACACATCAAGTCTATTTCACATCCATGGCAAAGAACCCTCAATGCCGTTCCACATGGCAGAGATTCACTTAATGCCCTCAATACATGGCAGAGATTCACTTAATGCCCTCAATACATGGCAGAGATTCACTCAATGCTCTCAATACATGGCAGAGATTCACTCAATGCCCTCCTCATGGCAGAGAATCCCTCAATGCCCTGGGCAGAGAACCCTCAATGCCCTCAATACATGGCAGAGAACCCTCAATGCCTTTCACAGTTCATAGCACAACCAGGCACAAATACATACAGAGTAATATATGCAGCAACCAATGCATGCATTATGAATATGACCATCACTCCCTCGGAGTGTGGTGTGCAACCAAGTGGGAATTATTTTCCAGGGACTCAGAACTTACCTGGCAAGGTATCACTTTGCAGTTCCTTCCCTGGTCTGTGACTCCCGCCACCAACAGTTCCAATATCACGCCCTATTCAAGGGATATTCTAATATCAAAACCAATCCACAGACATTCAAACACAGCACATATCATGTACAGAATTCCCCTATCCTAGGGTTCAATCAATCTCAGCCCACACTAAGCTTCTCACAGACCACACAAGGTCTCTCAGGCTTAACACAAACATAATCAAGGCTCTAGCATGTCAGAAAACAATCGACAAGTGACCCTACAACAGTCACACATGCATCCACATAGCCAAGATTCAAAGTTCACCAATTTAAAAACTGAAAGCTAATCCTTCATCACTAGACAGTTCTAACCAAGTTTCTCTACAAAACCCTGGGCTAATTCTAGCCCCAGATCAATATAGATCACAAAATCCAGAAACCCCAACTCTCAAAATCAACCGAAGAAACTCGAGTTTCTTACCTCAGTGGCGACCAGAAAAGCTGCAGGATTGCTTCCTCAAGCTCTGTTGTCCCTGCTGAGCCCTTGATTCCTCGCCAAACTCAAGTTTCCAAGGGTTTTCTGAGGGAAAGGATTTTGCTCATAAAAAGGAAAGGATGAAGGATTATAGCTTTCTAATCGGTTTTCTCAGGTTTCTAGGTCTTAGGGAGGTGTTTAGGCCAACATATAAGGTCCAAGGAAGCTTGGATTCACCTTTAATGGAGGCTGGGGCATGGAGGAAGAAGAAAACTATTTTTCTTCCCCAGAAAAAGCGAGTTTCCCTTTAATACTGGGCCTGTCCGAGGTCTGGCGCGGATCGCGCCACCTCTGGCGCTAACCGCGCCACCATGGTGGTTTATGTGGCGCCACCAGCGCCACTCCCACGCCCCCAGCGTCAACTTCCAGAAACTGTGGCGCCATCAGCGCCAACCTCCCCTGACCTATGGCGCCGTCCGCGCCACACCTGAAGCTGACCGCGTGGAATTCCAGTGAAACTTGGTTTTCCAGACCACTTACCGCACCATCAGCGCCACCCATGGCGCTATCCGCGCGGGCTGGAAAACCTCTGGCGCCCCTCGCGTGGCTCTGACGCTCTGGGCGTCAAGTTCCAGTGGGTCTGGCGCCATCAGCGCTACATCTTTCAAAGGGTTTTCTTTCAGAGATCCCTGGCGCTGTCAGCGTGGGATCTGGCGTCAACCGCGCCATAGTGAGGGTCCTTACACATAATAAGAAGAACAAACCCATCAACAAATCCAGTGTAACCAGATGAAAGACCTTCATGCGTATCTAGAAGAACTCGTTGTGAGACATCATCTCACTATTAATTTTTTTTTCTTTAATGATTTTGTAATTTATTTGAAATTTATTTCATAAATATAAGTCTTTCAAATTATATCTTGTGTTAATTTTAAGACTACTCTTACAAAATTAAATTACCATTATTGTGCCCAATGAATAATTAACATAATTATATTTGTAAAAATTACTTAACAAAACCAAATTAAATATAACTTATTTCATATATTACAAGCAAATATTATTATCAACATATTTTAAGTATTTTCAATTTTAAATTTTAAAATTACTAACAAATTATAGAAAAATAATTAAATAAATATAAATAATACATAGTAATTATAACATTAATTTCAGATATATTTAATAAAATGGTATCAAAATTACATACTAAATATTAAACCAAATTATAATAATTAAAATTACTTATTTTTTAAATAATTAAATTAAAAAAATTAATTTTTTAAATAACCTTAAAATTAAAATACAATATAATAAATTCAAAATAACACAAATTATAAACAAACAAAATAAATAAAATAAATAAAATCAATGGATTTACTTAACACATATATATAACAATTATAACTGATTTACAAAAAATAATTAACAAAAATTAACCAAAATAACCAAAATAAGTAAAATAAAAAACAACCAAAGTCGAACTTATATTCACGACTTCAAGGTGGTCAATGTAATGACGACTTTCAACACTTGACAAAAAATTTAAAATTTAAAAAAATAAAAAGAAACTAAATAAAAAAATTTTAAAAAAAAGATAAAGTCTTAAATATATTTAGGACTTCAAAGTCATACATATATATTTACGACTTTTGAACATGCTTTTAAAAACTTAAAAAAATAATTTTAAATCAAAATAAAAAATTATGACTTTAAAGTCATAAATTTATTTATGATTTTTGAATGCATATCGTAAAAAAGAATTGGAAAAAAATAAAAAAAAATGTAATAAAATCATAAAATAATTATACGAATTCAAATAAAAATAAATAGATAAAGGTGGTAACACTTGAGATTTAAAAGTCTTGTTACCTGATACTAATCCTAAAAGATCATTTTTACCACCAGATAACAATTAAAAAATATTTTTGCCCCCCATCTGTAAAAAAACCAATCATTTCTCTATAGGTTAACCAGGGCGCCACTCATAAGAAAGAGAAAGTTAACAAGTGTATCGAAACCTAAAAATAAAATGCAACCGCAATGATTTGATCGATCGTCATCGTAAATAAACAGAGCAAACTCATTGCATCTCTCCTAATTAATGCCTTATCTTCTACAGAGCTGAATTGTGCTTTAGAAAATATATTTTATTATTAGCTACATTTTGTTCGCAAGTAAACAAACAATTATCAATGACTGAAACTGTGAATGGAAGAATTCTTTTTGTTTTTTTTTTATGAAAGTCTGATGAGATCTCGACCTTAGTGCCACACATTTTTTTATTATTTACCTAAAGGCCACAAGGGCCAAAATATTTGCCGGAATGCCACGCGGCCTATTTCGCTGGGCAGTCCAGCGAAATAGGTTGGCTGATGTGGCGCCGTTCTGACCAATGCCGCAGTGCCCTGGCAGCAGCAGGCAGGACACGTGGCGCATTGTGAGGAATTCGCTGGGGGGAGCAGCGAAATAGGAAGCGCTTTGACACGTGGCTACGTATTTCGCTGGTGTCAGTAGCGAAATACGACTGACCATACACGTGGCTTTATCTGGTTGGTTGCCTATTTCGCTGGTGTCAGTAGCGAAATAGGTTTGACCAGCCACGTGGCTTTAAATAATTGGTGCTCCCTATTTCGCTACTGACACCAGCGAAATAGGCAACCTATTTTGCAACTAAGCCCAGCGGAATACACCCCCCCTCTATTTAAGCACACCCCCCCAACGGATTGTTATTAGAAATCGTTTTGCCTTCTTCTATTGTTTTAGTTGTTCTGAAAAATTCTGCAAAATGAGTGATAGTAGGAATGGTTTAATCACCATTGTGTATTATAATGGGAGAAGATACGTTGGACCGCATGGTCAGGTGTTCGAAGGAGAAAGCAAAATGTTTCGTATTCTGAAACGATGCAGCTATCATCATTTGATGAAAATGATATATAAGAAGTTGCGGTTACAACGGGGTCAATCGGTGTCTCGACTGAGTGCTAGATGTGCATCTGGCAACCCAGTGCAGTGGGTTGGTGTGGATATTGTAGATGACGACGATGTAACCTTAGTTACAGACGCATGCACATCCGATGGAGAAAACCCCAGATTTATAGAATTGTATGCGGAAGTATATTGTGGTGGACAGTCAA
>PYAF01005799.1:93204-113922 GCA_007407185.1 Glycine tomentella
ATAATTTAAAAAGAGTCTTATAAAAAAGAATAAAAAATAGTCTTATATTTATGGATGAAGATAATAACTTAAATCTCGTTAACTTTTAGTATTTTTAACATATTTTAAAACTGAAATTTTAAATTTACTATTATAAAATTTTATAAAACTTTTAACTATGTAACCCATGATAAAATTTTATAAATGAACAATACATATAAAGAATTTTTTTTATATATTTTAAACAAATGAGATCGCCGTGTGATGCACGAGTTAATGGATAAATTAATTAAATAGTTTTTTAATAATACTTTTTAATAAATGTATTTCTAATATTTATAAATTGATTCAATTGTGACATCAATTTTAGTAAAGGTGTAATAAATTATTTGAAGAAGAAAAAAACAGAAAGTTTAATTGACGGAACAATTGATTTACTCAGAAACCATTATTTACATAAATTGATTATTGATTAGAAATCAAAATGGATCAATTAAATCAAATGTGAAATATAAATCAGCTATATGTGATTGGAAGGTTTGGTTAATCGACATAACATTTTTTTTATACATTGCCTTTTTTTATACATAATTGACGGGACAATTGATTTTTAATTTAAATTATACATTTTTTTTCTTCATTATATCACCTTAAAATAGATTAAACAATTATTTTTGATAAATTGATTTATTCTAATTTAATTGACCAAAATTAAGGATGATTAGTTGATTTACTTATAATTTTGTAAATCTATAATATTGATGATTTAATTTTAAATTTCAAAGAAAGAAAAGGGTTGCAAATAGAATCCAATCCATTCCACCTGTATAATTTAGCAACATGAGAGTAGCTGGATCCCAATTAGGTTGGAGCTGTCCTAGAAACAGCCCACTGATCCTACCTATGGGTATGGCTGGTGGCAAACCCTCCAAGTTGGGCCTTGGCCTCAAACTGATAACAACAAAGCATTAAACATATTCAACTTTTCAATAAAATAAGCATTAATTTACAGATTTTAAAATTTGGATTAATAAAGTAAGGATTAATCACAGATTTTAATGGCCGCACTCCGCGACTAGGGGAAGAAGTATTGTCTAAAACGTAGAATGTATATCAAAATCTAATAAATAAGGAATCCGTTATAAAGTGTAAGGCAAAAGTAACGGGTCCTATTATATTATTTGGAAAACAATATAATAAAATCTATACACACGATTTGAATGCTCCAATTTGTGTCTATATATCTATACTTAGACACGGTAACTTTAGTAGTGGTGCTTGACACCACAACTAGATTTCCAAAATCCGAAGCATGTTCGTGAAGATATAATAAAAAAAAGAACAATAATTTAGGTGCCTAATCTGACCAAGTCTCGGTTACCTTGTTCAGTCATGGTTTCTCACGCGTTGAACTTTGACGCTTTTATGCCACATTCACGCACTATTCACCCATGCACTGAACTTAAATCACTTTCCACGCAACAGCTTCTTATCCTTCTCCCACTTCTCATATATAAACCTCACTCACCCTCTCTTCTTTCCCACACTCGAATCCAAATCCACTTCCCCCGACCAAAACGCGCAACTCCTGAACACACTCTTCCCTCGTGAGTCCAACGTTTTAATTAAAACGACGGCGAAACTAATGGGCGTGTTCCGCGAAAACCCGAATCCTAACCCGGTTGTGATCCGCGAGGTTTGGGCTTCAAATCTCGAATCCGAATTCCAACTCATCCGCGAACTCATCGACCACTATCCTTTTATCTCAATGGACACAGAATTCCCCGGTGTTGTTTTCCGACCACACGTGGACCCCACAAAACCCTACAACCACCGCAACAACAGCCTCAACCGCCACTCCGACCACTACCGCCTCCTCAAGTCCAACGTCGACGCTCTCAACCTCATCCAGGTCGGCCTCACTCTCACCGACGCCGCCGGCAACCTTCCCGACCTCGCCGGAAACCGCTCCATCTGGGAATTCAACTTCCGTGACTTCGACGTGGCGCGTGACCCCTACGCGCAGGACTCCATCGATCTCCTCCGCCGTCAAGGCATCGATTTCGTGCGTAACTCTACCGACGGCGTGGACTCCACGCGCTTCGCGGAACTCATGATGTCTTCGGGACTCGTCTGCAACGATTCCGTGAGCTGGGTGACGTTTCACAGCGCGTACGATTTCGGTTACTTGGTGAAGATCTTGACGCGCCGTAACTTACCGACGCGGTTGGAGGAATTCTTGAAAATCGTGAAGGTGTTTTTTGGGGACAATGTTTATGATGTCAAGCACATGATGAGGTTCTGTGACACGCTCTACGGTGGATTGGACCGCGTCGCACGGACGCTTAACGTGGACCGCGCCGTAGGGAAGTGCCACCAGGCCGGGTCAGACAGCTTGCTGACGTGGCACGCGTTCCAGAAGATTGTTGACATTTATTTTGTAAAGGATGAGCACCGAAAACACGCCGGTGTATTGTATGGACTAGAGGTCTTCTGTTAATTACAAAAATTATTAAAGCATAAAAATAATAAAAATTCAATTGATTGATTATTTATTTGTTGGATAATCTTATTTGTTTTGTTTTATATTTTTTTTTTATCTAGAGATTATGGGTGTGTCCTAATTATGGAGCAAGTTTTCCTGTTCATCTGAATATAGGGAAGCCTTACATCCCTAATTCTATGGGTTTGTTTTGTTTTATATTGATGTGATTTCAACGTTTGGTAGGAGATTGCGTGAATCAAGGACAAAATTACTAGTTTAGAGATGGTGCATGGAAATGATGATTATACCTTTGGTATCTCTAATTTTTTTATTGGAGTGGAATGCTCATCTGAGGATCTTTGCATAGTAATACCTTTGTTGTTGTTTTTCTTACAAATATAACACCTTTGTTGTTGAAGCTCTAAAATGTGGCTTAAATTTAAACTAAAACTTCATAATTAAGTAAAATTACAGTGTAAAGCAAGGGATTGTAATTGGCATATTATGAGTAGTTGTCAATTTAATCAAAACTTGAGAATCGAGTAAATTACAGTGTTAAGCAAAGTGGTGAATATTATTCTCTAATAGGTTGTTTTCATTGGTCAGACATAGCAGATTCTCGCTTGATTATCATATATTGGATGCAGGAGCACAAAAGCAATGTGATTGAAGGTGAGTTTATGCCCAATTTCACCTTTTATTTGTATCCTTTTACCTTATTTTCTCTTTTGCCTTAATGACTGTACTGAATGATAGGTTAAGGAACTAGCCCGTTACGGAATGAGATCTCCCTCTTCCCTAGTTTCTGATGATGTTTCTGAACATAATCCCAAAAAAATCTGCTGCTAATGGATTTGTTGTTATTTGTTCTTTGATTGTTTTCACCCTATAATTGCCAGAGAGTCAATTGTGAATTGGTGCAACCTGTGTAAAGTTCAAAGAATCTAACGGTGCTTGAGGCTGTGAGTAGAATTATACTTCTTCAATTAAATTCATCTCATGAATTGATAGGATATAATTCATCTCAATGTAAAATGATAGTGGTAAACTCCATTCATTTTACATATACTGAAGACCTCTAGTCCATACAATACACCATCATGCCATTTTACGCTTAACTGGCAACTGGCAAGGTAATTTATTTGTATGGCATAGATGTTATTGCAACTTGATAGTATACCGAATTTTCAAACTGGTATGAATATATGATAGTTAATTATTGGTTAACATAGATTAAGATTACTATCTGTAACTACTTTTAAGGCATGTTATATGTAGGATTGTATAATTTCGTACTGCAGCTTTATACTGGTGTATCTGATTATCTCATGTCAAAAAGGTTGTGGCACTAAGACTTTCAAAGAAAATATACATGTATATGATCTTTTTATGAACATTTAAGATATTTATGTATACGAGCCATAGAATTTGCTGAGGGTAACAGCAGGCTCCCAAGTAAGTTACTTTTAAGGATTCTTTAACGATTGCTTAGTTTCATGGACAGCAGATATGGGACAAGTTGGGCATATGTATGTGCTTTTGTGTCATGCTTACTTATGACCACTTCCTTCATTATTGCAACTTGTAACTTCGGTTCATTTTTAATTGGATTTCATTTTCTCTCCCATTTTTCTAAGTTTGTACTATCGGTTTTTCTTGAAGATGTTGCAATGATGACTGAACAAAGGCTTGGTCAAAAGGTTAATTTAGTTGCTTCTTTTTCGGATATCCGCATAATGGATTCATTATTCTTCTCTCTAATGATTTGGCTGCAGATTTTTATTGCAAATGTTTTAGAAAATTAGTCACTAGTTAATCTGATTTCCACTGTCATTTTCGAGATATTTCTCTTTATTAGTTTGGCTGGATTAAACGAACAAAAGATATACTTAAAAGAATGGTGCAAACAGGTATTAGCTTTTGATGCCTTTACTTGCTGCTCATGTCAGGGAAAAATCTGTTCTTACTATCCGCATCCCACTCCTTTTATACATCAGTGATTATGAGAGTGTGTTGGCAACCGAGGGGGGTAAACACTGAATGGATCTTTCTTTCATTTATATGGTGTTCAACCTTTCTTATTTTTACATTATGCGAGACTTTATCTCTCATTTGGACTCTAACTGAGGGTACTTTATGTTGGGGAGAAACACAAATATCTCTTTATTTATATTGATGAGAAAAAGACAACACTATAAAAAAAACAGAAAAAATCACACATATTTGCTTAAAGTAGTTTGGACTCTCATCCCTCCATCATACTGTTTATTTTTGTTAACTTAGTTCAAGTCCTCATTCATACATCTATGATTTCTTCAAAACAAGTTTTTGGAACGAGTTGGACAAACTTGAAAATCTTTTCACCACATGACCCTTCCTCTCTAATTTGGGATGGTGACCTCCTCTTCATGTTGGACAATTATTCTCATCTCAAAATCTTTATTTATAGAATTAACATCCTAATCTTAAATGTGGAAACAAATCCCTAATATACAAATAATATATTAAATATAAACAAATCCTAAAGATAAAGATAATAACTTTTCATAAAGAATATCTTAAAGATTTGAAATAAAAAATTTGAATTGATTGTCAACAATTTGAGTTAAAAAGCTTTGATCAAATTCTGGCTTCTTAGTATGGGAAACATATATATGCAGCTAACTTTAAGAGATGCCTTTGCAGTATTTAAAATGCACTCTATTAGTTTGAATTCTAAAAATTGTCCTTTTTAGTTATATAGTTCTTATTAAATATTAATTGATGCAAGTGTTAGTCTCATATGACCTAACGAATTGCGTATGAAAGTGTGTATTGGAAGAATGAAAGTAGCCTTTAATAAAAGAAAGGTGACTGACTATTCGTTGCATAATTACTTAATTAGTTTTCAAGTTGCTGTTTCCTGCAGCAAACATTTAGAAGAAGTGAATGAAAAATGAACGTATTACCTGCATTTGACTGGTCTGAAGGCTCTTATTTTATCTCAATTGTATGCTTTGGGGGAAAATGCAAGTTGGAACTCCAGCTTTGGAGAAGTGCACTGCACAGTATGTTTGATGTTAAGTTACAGCTTGTCTATTATGATTATAATTGTCTTTTACTCGGGATTTGCTGTCGTAGGCTTAATAGTTAGTTGTCTTTCTTGTATCAGTTCATAGCTTGTTAGATAAAATTACAAAATGGAGGATCAGGAAGTGATATACCTAATACCATTATTTCCATAATTGAAAATTATTCATGTAAAAGAAAAAGAGAAAAAAAATCTTCAGTAGACAATTAAAAGCAAAGAATTTGAGGATTGCAAGGTCGTGTTTAGAAATATTAAAGCATTTTTAGTGGTAACAACCCATTTTGAGTTATAAGAATTCATTTTCATTTTTGTTCTGATGGTAAAACTGACTTTGAGTTTTTAGCTTACTTGTTTAGGTCTCCCAATAGATCCCACATTTTTATAATTTTATTTAAAATCATGTTAATATTTTTTTGTCTTAACCCTTTAGTTAGGAAAAAATGATCCTAACTAATCCGAAGTTTGGTCAAAAATAAGTAAAATTTGAGCAATAATTTTTTTAGCCAAGGATCGACCTTTGGATAGTAAATATTTTTTTCAAAATTATGTAATTGTTAATAAGCTTAATTTATTAAAAAAATAAATTTAAAAAAGTATATAGTCAAGTCTGAAATTAACAAAGAAAATTAAAATTATATATCTTTTAAAAGTGAATGACGAAATATCTCAATTAAAAAAATAAGAGTACTAAAATCATAAATATTTTAAAAATGAGAGATATAATATCTTATTTAAAAATAGAGGAACTAAAATTGTGAATTTAGAAAAGTAGAAAGACAAAAATTTATTTTAATCAAATATTAATTATGAATTTTATGTTAATCTATTAAATTTCTGAGCTGTAAAGATAATTTAACAATATTTTATAATTAAGTATTTATAATATTTCACTCTCAAAATGATTAATCTATTCAACATAAATTATAAATAAAAATAAAAAATGAGAAAAATGTTGAGACGGTAGAACTTAGAAATAAAGACAATGATTTATTAATATTTTCTATTTTAACAATTTGATATAACATATGTTATCCACTTTTACAATTCAAGTCTTAATAAAATAATAAAAATAAGAGAAAAAGAGGAGGGAAAAAGATTCAGAATAAAATAATGAAGATAATTTGAAGTGAAAATTTTAATTTTGATTTTTTAAAATTACTTTTATAGGACACTCACATATACACATTTAAAAATTGTTCAAAGGCTTTACTATTCCCACTACTTTTTAATTATGAAAGTAGAAAAGTACTACATTTACAATCAAATTTTATAATTCATTATTGTCTTTATCAATTTTTATTACATCATAAATTTTATATCACAATTTTGTTCTCTTCCTATCTTTTTCATTTGTTATAAAATATATTATAAGTTTTTAACATATCAACATCAACAACACCTTTAACCCAAGTTAATTGAGGTCGGTGGTAAATGAACTCAATGATAGATTAGAAAAAAGACAAAGAAAGAGAAAGAGAGATGGAAAGAAAAAGGAAAAATAAGACAAACCAAAGGAAAAATAAGTGAAATAAAAGAAGGGTGAAAGGAGGAGGGGAGAAATGAAGATGAAAAGAACTAAAAAAAAAAAAGGAACGAACCGCATTAATGTTAAAAATGGTGAGGTTTTGGCTTGTGATTTAGTGAATTTTTAATATGATTTAAATTTCTAAATGGAAAAAATGAACATTGTAAAAAATATTTAATTAATAAAACACAATTCAAATTAGTCAATGAAAATAACCTCTAAATATTTGCTTAAGTCATGTGTTTTCATGAAAACAAATAAAACATATGATTAATGGTATTTCAAAGAGAAACTAAATATTATTCCGTCTTATTTGTAGATTGTCTTATACATATCATCCTACAAGAATAGGTTAAAGAATCATATTTTAAGAAATTTTTATCTAAAAGGTGTAACACCCCGTGTGCACCCGGTGTATTATCATTGTGATTATATCATATTAGCGCTTAAACACTTTAATTAAAAACTTTTGTGGAAGCATAATCGGAAACCATATTTCTTGATTACATTATGTATGGAGCATATAAAACTTACACATTTCACATAAACCAGCCCCATAGATCCAGACATCATTAACATAGGCAGATAACCAAAATCGATATCATAACAGATATAATCAGGAGGAAACATCAGTTACATAACATAAACTGGTTATGTACATATACATCATCTGACACTCGAAGTGTCTATACAAAAGAATAAGCATCCAAGTGCTTTTGATCTCAAAGATCCTTCCTCACGCGAGGGCATATACAATATACATATCAAAAGACTACATGTGTGCACCACACATCTTCCCTCTACAGGGGCACAAAACATCATCAAAAGACTGAGCCACCAAGCTCTCCTCAAGCTGCCTCATAGCCAAGCAGGTACCGTCTCTACTGGGGCCTCCCGCCCTGAGACCGTTCCTCTCTGCCAGAAGCGTCACCTAAAACCACATAAGCCCCACACGGGGTGAGATAAACATCTCAGTAAGCTCAGTCCTCCACCCTGGCTCACTTTCCATGACACAAGTCATCAGGCTTCACAAGATACTGGCCTCCCGGCCCTCATAATAATACAAGCAAGTCATCTAGCTCTAATGTAAGGTGGACCCAATCAACACCAAACATCAGTGTGAAACCAGAATTCACACCCGTGTCATCCCATCGGGAGCTACCCCTTACGCATGGACGCACGTACATGGTACCTCCGAGAATAGGCAATCAACCGCAACGGGACACACCTATCTCTTGGTCTTAAGTGATCATCATCACCCTAGGATCTCATCAAACATGAGCAAACCAAACTAGGAGGTGCGCTCTACTCCTAGGGAGGTCCATATCTATCTAACTGGCCAGAAAATCTAACAACAGGTATCATACACGTACAAGCATAGATACAAGCATACATATCATTATGAGTAATGCAACAACCATCAATGCATGCATCATGAATGCGACCATCACTCCCTCGGAGTATGGTGGAACACAGCAAGTGGAAAACATCCCAAGGGACCAAGAACTTACCTGGCAAAGCCAAGCTCTGCAGTTCTTCCCTTGCTCTATGGCCTACGCCACTGACACCCGCGGTGTCACGCCCTATACAAGGCATAAACATATATCAATTATCCCGCATTCACACAAGCACAGGCATATAACACGGCTCTCAACCGTCTCAATGAAAGGAACCTCAGTCCTTTCCAAAACTACAAGTCATCTAACTTAAGGTTTATCAAGGCTTATCACTCACAAGCCATCTCATAGACCCTCAATGGTCTATCTCATCTCAAACAAGGCACTTGAGTCCTCACAAGACTCGGTGCAAGCCAACATCAAGAGCTCAAAGCTCTATACAAGGCCAAAAGCTCAAGGATTCATATGTGGCTTGAACGGTTCTTTCACACACAAGACACCGTTCCAACAGCCTCCCAAGCACATCAAAACCACATATCAAGGCTCTTACATGTCACAACATAGCCAAACAACTCAGCACACTATTAAACATGCATTACATAGAGCCAAGAATCAAAGTTCACCAAACTAACATTTGAGAGCTAATCCTTCGTCCTCACAACAGTCTAAACACATGTTTCTAATAGCTCTATCACAAGTGGGTCACTATTCACCCAATACCCCAACTCACAAATCAGGCGGTGAATCTCGAGTTTCTTACCTCAATGACGACAAGGAAGGCCCAAGGACAACTCCCCCTAGTCTGGGTACCCACGAATCGCCGTTGTTCCTCGCCAAACTCGAGTTCTATGAACTTCCCTTGAGAAAGGGATTCTTTGATTTGGGGGTTTTCAAGGAGAACTGATGAAGGATTTAGGCTCACCAAGTGTTTTCCAACAAGATTAGTGTTTAAAGGAAGTGATTTGGTGAACAAACCAAGGTTTAGGAAGCTTGGGAGCTTCAAAAATGGCAGAATGGCGTTCAGAGGAAGAAGAAGAAGCTTTCCCTTTCTGAAAAACGCGATTTGCCTTTTATACCTGCTCCGTCAGAGGTCCCGCGCTGATCGCGCCACCTCTGACGCTAACCGCGCCACACCTTCCTGAACCTGTGGCGCCAACCGCGCCACATCTGGCGCTGATCGCGCGAGAATCCAGAGAAAAAGGGTTTTTCAGGACACTTCCGGCGCCGCCCGCGCTGGCTTCCAAAAGCCATGCGCTACTTGCGCCATATACGGCGCTACCCGCGCCAGAAACCAGAGAAAACTGGTTTTCTGGGGGACTTGTGGCGCTACCCGCGCTACCTTGGTGCTACTGGCGCCAGACTCCAGAACTATGGCGTTAACTGCGCCAAATCCGGCACTATCCGCGCCACATCTCAGACTTGATTTCCTGCTGAAGAACCATGGTGCTAACCGCGCTGAACCTCGCGCCAACCGCGCCAGGCTTGAGGGTCATTATAAAAGGACTATCTAAAGCATATGCAAACATTCTAAAGAAATTTCATAAAAAGAATCTAATTTAGAAGAAACAAGTAAAAGAAAAATCTACCAATTAAAAAAAAAAAAAAGTTAAGCAATAGGGCAACACTTTAGTAAACACAACATGCTTGTGTTAGAAAAGGAGAAAACCTACACAAATCACTTGACCCTTACCGAAATGCGAGATAAGTAGAAAGCTTTATCACTTCATGTGTGACAAGTTGGTGAAAGATATTTATTATTGCACTAAATGCCCCAACATCCATATTTTCATTGGTATAGAGAAGCTTCAATGAATATTTTCTCATTTCCTATAAAAGTCTAAGAAGAACAAATGAGAAGACAAATGAGAAGACAATTCTAAACGAACAATTTTAGCTATCTTTTTCTAATTAAGCGTCTTCTTTGTATGCAATAACTTTCTTTGAGTTCTTAAGCTTATATCGTGTACATTTGCGTGATAGGACAATAGCCTTGTGAGTTTACCCTAAATCATTTCTTTGTGAAATTGATGAAAGCATGAAGATGCTATGTTAAGAAAGAATACTTATATAGTTGCTTGAAGAGTAAATTTATAAAGAAGCTTGAAGCTAAAGAATACCTGTACCAGTGTTTGACTGTTAGTAAGATTATTGGTAAGAAGTCAAGGAAGAGAGGTAGTAGGTAAGATAAATATATATATATATATATATATATATATATATATATATATATATTTACTATGTTATTCTTTTTTATCTCGACTGGTTATATGTTTTCAACTAATTAATTTAAGAACTAAATTATATATTGTTAACAAGTACTCTCAATAACTCAAGAGGGGATAAATTGAGCTTTTTTAAAAACATTTCACACTCAACATTAAATCATAAGAGATTCAATTATGAAGAATAGGTGAGAGAAAACTCAAACCCTTAACCCAAACAAATTAGGGCATCTTAATATTCACTAGATGTCTTCATTTTGGTGAAATCGTTATTGACTTAAGAGTCAAAATACCTTTTGCAAATATCATATTAGAGAGGAGAGTAATCGTTCATACACTTCGAACCTTTGTCAGCAAGAGAAGTATTTTCATCAAAGTTATTCCAGAGTTTAATCAAAATTAATCTTTCACACTTCAATCACAACAAAAACTTAATTTTATATATTTAAATCTCATGTCCTTAATTTTTTTTACTTCCTTTATGATAATAATTATTAATTTTATTTTTTAAATAGATTGTCCTCGGTCTTAAATCTGCCATTGAATTGAATGAGACTCATTAAATAAATAAAAAAAGGCATACGAAACTTAGTGATTTGTTGTAAATTTCATACAATAGTAAAATAAAAGGTATATTAAAAAAATGTGATAAAATTACTACCATTTCTCCACCATATATAACTTGATTTCCCGTAAGAATTGGTAGAGATAACTTGATTGAACTTGTTACATTGCATGTCGTATGCTAGAGATGCTACGGTTCTTGATTTTGACTGGTACTTGTTGAGAACAATTTTACAAGCAAAGGAGGTATCGAAAGTCGTACATATTGACCCTCTTTCTCTCTATTTCAGCATATCTTGTATTGAAAGTGGAAGTTTAATTTGGGCACATGAAGGAAGCATCACGTCTTCGCAGTTTTCGCACATAATTGATAACAAAAGTATAAAATTAAATAATTGATGTGACGAAGAAAGGTGAAATTAACAATGACATTATATTGTAGTCTGCAGAAAATATTGTGTTGATAATATAATTCGTAATTAAATGGCAGATTCACAATCCGTAGTATTTTCATTTTAATTCTTTGGCTTTTTGGGTTATGGCTAATATAGAAGAAAAATTATTTTCCTTTTGTTTTAAATCGTCGGTGATTTGTAAGAAAGAGAACTTAAACGTTTCCATCAAAGATTAGTCAGACACTATAAAAAGTCATATATTAATGAAAAGTATAATATCAGG
Organism: Glycine tomentella; assembly: GCA_007407185.1. Taxonomy (NCBI): domain Eukaryota; kingdom Viridiplantae; phylum Streptophyta; class Magnoliopsida; order Fabales; family Fabaceae; genus Glycine; species Glycine tomentella. The sequence continues at coordinate 105,125 of PYAF01005799.1, forward strand.
TATTACAATTTCTTATATTAATATAATTTCTGTTTAAGAAAAATTAACCGATTAGCATAGACATATTGAGTATATAATAATTAATTTTTTATACATACCAACAAAAATATCTATTAGTATAATTCATCAGGATAGCTGATAAAAAAAAATAATACATCATAATATTATTATACATTCACAATGTCAAAATTAATAGTTTAATTTTTCTAGATAAAAATTATACCAACGTGGGGATAAATCAAATGCATTAGCATTACCATGACCTTTTTTTATCGTTACTATAGTTCATGTTTGATAAACTTTAATTTTTAGAGACTTTTCTTAGATTTCATAATGAATTTTGATTTATAAACTATTTTAAATATAAAATAAGATAATCCAAATACACGTATATATAATTTGATATTCAGATTTCAGAATATTGCAAGTTTCCCAAAAGTCATATAGCGGAAGACGCGAAACTTCGCTCCCTTAAATTTATGAGCGTCCTTATTGGTTGCGAAACGTTGTCCTAATTAAATTATAGCTTATCTGTTAATAATGCTTTCTTCACTGAAAAGATAAAATTAAAGGTACAGTGTTTGTTTAAGTTTCGGTACTTGTAGTTTTAGGCAAGAAACTATAATACTTTCCATCTAATGCTTTCAAATCTAAGGCCCCATATCCATCCTCTTACGCTATTAGATGCTTTAGCTAACTATTAATTACTTTTCAAAAATAAATGCAACAATTCTAATTAATCTATGAATAAAGTTTTATTATACATATAGCATTGTACAACTGTTTCAGAATGTCACTTGTTCATGTAAAAGAGAAAATGTTTGTTTGAAAATTGAGACGTATAGACTCACAATAATTAAGAATTGAGATTAGGAATAGTTTATAAATACCATCATTCCTTAATTCATTGAGATGCTTTTTAAAGATAAAATTAAGAGTTTCATACTAATATCAAAATGAATAATATCTCATATATGATGAATTAATGACCCTAATAATGTAATAGACTCTTTTTTCGAAGAACGATGTAATATACTTGAAGTGAAAATATTGGCTAAAACAATAGCCTAACCCACACATAACAGACCTTCTAGTCTTTTAGTCTCGACTTGGGATCAGTATTATTCTAATATACCAAAATAATCTTAAGTTGCTTAAAAATCAAGAATAAAAATAATTTATAAACATTCCTCTCCTTAGAAAAAACACAAGACTTAAATCAACGGTAAAACAAATAATATTTCAAATGTGATGACCTAACAATATGATAAATTTAAGGTTAAAACATGTATCAAGAGTATTTTAGTTAGATACACTTAAAGTATACTCTAAGAAATTGAAATTATAATTTATTAAAATATTAGTTTTGAAAAACATGTGAGTAATTATTAGTTACACATACGAATGAAACATTTCAAATAAGAACTCTTCTTATGCTAAAAAATTAGAATTATAAATATAAATAATTAGATCATATTTAAGTAAAAATATCACCGTTAACTCTTAATCTTAATTTTTATAAAAACTTTTAATCTTAATCTTTCTATATATATAAGTCAGATTTATAATTCTCATTTCTCACGTCCATCTTGTTTTATATTCTCCCTATATATATCATCAAATTCTTGTAATCAAGTGACAGCTTATACACCGTATAAACTTGAGTCTGTTTGTTTTATAGATTATAAGTTGATTCCTGAAAATATAAACATGTTATAAGTTTTGAAAAATTATTCTCAATGTATTGTTGATTATTGGGAAAGTTATAACCTTCATTTTTACTATATTTTTCTACATTTTTATTTTCAGGAGAAGGGATGGAAAATAATAGTCTTTAGTTAAAAGAGAATTTATTTTCTAACATACCAATAACTTCTATTTTTACTTATTTTTATTTAAATTATTTTAAATTTTAAAAGATATTTTTATGAATATTAAAATGTAACGGAATATATTTTACATATACTCAGAAACATTTTTAGTCATGAATATTGAACCTTTACATGTCAAAATTAATTAAACTTTACGTATGATAAATTCGTTGTAATTTCAACTTAAAGTATACATACTTCTAGCAATCCGAATCCCCTATCTGCTAAGCTTAGCGAGGAGCAATTAGAAGAAAAAAGCTAATGAAGGTATTTTATGAACATCAATTATAAAAAAATAAGTGTCTATAAAATGAAAAATTATTTTATAGTTTAGGACCACTATAACTATAAACAATTTCTACGTAATACATGATCAAGTTTATTCTTTATTCTCTTTTTTAAATTAAAATTTTTCAATTATGTATAACATAAAAATAGTTAGAATCATAAACATGTGATTCCAAAATATATATTAACCTTTTGCTCTAAGCCATGCAAAACTGATAAATTAAGAACTTAGATTTAGCGCCAAGAAAACCCATTCATCAAAAGTGAGCATCTAGCAGCTAGTAACAGGAATATATTGAATGCACAATTACTCCTAATAATTACTAGTTTGAAAAAAAATTGGGTTTCCACTAATTAATCATTTACATTAAAAAGAGTATCATGTAAGTCTTCATTAAGTATCAGTCTCACAGTTGATTCAAATTATCGAAATTTGTAAGAATATATTGATGTATTAATGGAAAACCTAGCATCTTAATTATGGTGGTAATAACTAAAAATAAGTATCATATAAACAAATGATAAAAAGATGAAACAAATCATTATCTCTTTTAAACTTACACAACACAGCCACTTGCTATTCTCAAGCTTGCCCAGCTTTTATACTTTTCAACCAAACCCCCAACTTCAACCCCACACACTTATATCATGCATTACTTATCAAAGAATGAATAAGGAGCCAACTTTAAACCATGATGTTTACATGCATCCTCTTCCCATGCGTGAATTCAATGCCTGCACATGGCCTAGCTAGACACATATGTGGCCTATCTTAGGTAGCTAGCAAAGAATCCATTCCCATGAAACAATACTTTGTGTAAACACAAACAATCTATATAGACACAATCAGTGAAAAGAAGAAAATATAAACCTCATGGATCTTACCATAAACTTTTTTAAGTGAAAAGAGTGAATCATGACAATTAAATCAAACCAAAAAATATTGGAATTAAATCACAAAGTTGTTTGACCTTTTAAGTACGCAATCCAAATTGTCCACCTATAACTATATGGTTCAGATTTACTCTTCTCATTCTCACGTAGAAGCACACCTTTTGTGTATAATGGTATTGCGGCCGTGTTCACCGACTCTTTCGAACGATGACGGGGCTCCGATGAGAGGGAGATGGTTCAGAGACGACAGGAGTGATACTAACCTTGTGAGGAAACGCTTCTTTGCAGATCTCATTGAAGGCCTTAACAATGACATGGTGGTGACATGGTGCATTCAAGTGAAGAAAGCATTGCAAAAGGTCTTGAAGATCGTCCTCTGACTCGATCTCCTTCTCAAAGATCATTTGGAGCATGGAATGCCTGAAATCATGATATGGGTTCGACGAATCCTTCTCAATTGCCACGCTATTCACAAGGGGGCTTCGTTTGAGTACAACGTTGCTGTTGTCATTGTTGTTGTTATTGTTATTGTGATCGTGAAATGTCTCGGATTCGGAGATTGTGGTGGAAGTGAACTCCTCTTCATCAACTTGCTCCGGGGAAGTGGTGGAAGAAGCCATGCTGCTAAGGTGGTTGTTGTTGTTGTTGTTGTTGTTGTTGTTGTTGTTGTTAGCCTTTTGGTGAATGTGTGTTGTTTTGGATTTTGGTGTTGGCTCGTGCACTTCAGAGGATTTTGTTTTGCTGCAACCACAGCTTCCGTTTGCTGTGAACACGGTTCTAAGAAGGCTTTTCTTATTGGAAGACATTAACCTCGTAAATTAGTTGACATACACAAATAGGGGTAGTAATATATAGAGTGGGAAAAACAGAGAAAACAGAGGACTCTGTTTTTTGCTTTTTTTGAGGTATGAGAATGGACCAAAGTAGAAGTTCGATATGCTGAGGTATCAAACTAACTTTGTGCTGAGTTTTGATAAACTGAGAGATACAAAGCGGATAGAGTGGTCAATTAAATTAGTGTGCTTGGAGAGGAAGGTGGGATTGGAGTTATATTGGAGTCTCTTTCGGAAATGTTTGGTGAAAAAATGGGTTGGAGTTTAAAAGGGGTTTTATGAAGGTATTTGACTTGACGTAGGAGTAAAAGTGATCAATCATTTAGATCAATCTTCCGGGAGAAAAATTCATCATGATGACATTCTTCTTTTGGGTTTGCTTTCAATAACTAAAGAGTTAAATTTTAAATGATTAAGTATTGAAAAAATAGCTATTATTTTATGTTATCATTTATAAAAAAAAAATTGTTAATTTTTACAATAATTATTTTAAAATTCATATTTATCGTGTTTTTTTATTTATTTATTGATAGTGTAATCTTTTATGCTAATCATACATAAAAATTAAACTCTTAAATATTCAATAAAAAATTGATATTTTTTATATATATGATATATTATTAATGTAAACATTTTTTACTATATCAACTAATTAAAATTATGATAGATATGATTTTTAAAGTAATTATAAGAAAATTAATATTTTCAAATACAATGAAGGTTTTCATAAAATTCTTTAATGTTTCCAATAATGGATATACTACATAGTTCATGTACCAAAAAATACTACGATATCATGTAAAAAAAATACTACGATAGTTCAATAAAACAGAGAACTCTTAATTTTCAAATAGTAGTAATGCCGTCCTTACGTTATTGAATTTATAATAAACTTCTTGCGTAATAAAAATACGAAAATTACTTATTCTGAATAGGAATACTCTTTTGTTAATAAAGTTGGCTTCCAAGGAAACAAACTAATACTACTATTTTATAGACTTATTTGAATCTTAAAATTGTTTTTTCCTCCATCGACTTACTTCTGCCAATATGTTCTCTTTCGTTTTTTTTTCTGCTCAAATTTTGTTTGTATTTGGTGTCTAACACCGGGGAGCATGACAATATTTGTATATCCTAGGTCAGGGATTACAATGGATATTCTAAATTTATTGGGTCAGAAATTAATCTAGTTCATAATGCATAATTATCACTAATCCATAATACTAGTAAAAACCAAATAAAAATACTTTTATTAAATAAATTATTCTCAAACACATGTAAACACTGATGCACCAATCATTTGGGTTAGAACATGGAAATATTTTAATAAATAGTTTACACTACTTCAACCAGATATATGTAAAAGATAGTTTTATGTATTTATTTAGACAAAAATATGCCGCTTTATTCAAAATTGCCGTAACCGAATATGGCACCAGAAGTTTTATTCAAATAAATGATTTGGTATTAGTTGATAATCAACAAGATAGTTGATTAAACCTATTTTGTTCAATGACACATTCTATCGTACAATAGCTTGTAGCACAGTAAAACAGAATAAAATGCCTTTTTGTGTCATTTATTCAACCATTTGCCAATTGGTGCTATAAATGTTAGCATGCTACTTAGACGCTATATATAATATTTTGTGCCGGTTATAATTAAAATATTAAAACATACTGAAGTCACAAATTTTGCTCTTTCTGGTCGCTTTTTTTTGTGACGGTTTTCTAGTCGCTTTATATTGCTAAAATACTTGAGTTGCATATTAAATTTACAAGATGATTACATGTTCGTTAACAACTATAATATAGAAAGCATTTCTTCAATAGTACTATAGAAAGACTAGAAAAAGAAAAATAATCCGTAAGTTTTCACGTGGACCTCCTTCCATCATTTGCTCTTTTTTTATAAGTGGAGAAATAATAGGTCTTGCCGTCTTGTCCATAACTCACTTTGAGTTTTGACATTGAAGTCCCACTAACTTACTTCTTTATTAGATGCATGAACATTTTGTTCATTGATTATGCCATCAGGGCTAAAAATATTCAATCACGCGTTTATATGATGTTTATGTGTATGGAAGATTTACCAGGTGGATGGAAACTGAATTTCTAAATTGAATTGTAGGCCAATAAATTAATTAATTTGATACAAGGAGCGCATTGTGCTTGTTGGAAGATCAATTTTAAACCATCTGAAGTTGTAGCAGTAGTACAAGGAACTTTAAGAAACAAAGCTCTAACGCAATTATATGCCACCAACTTTCTCTGCATGTTAAGCTTTACATTTAATCCGTTGGACCTAGTCTAGCAAACATAACCTTATAATATGGCATCATTTTCAATTCAAATTTCAGAACAAACACATTGAGGAATACGAAACAATTTTTTAGCGGGAGATTATCATTAATTAATTATCTCATTCTAATATGAAAGAAAGTTTAGCGTAGTATGAAAAGAAATTTATTTGAAATAGCCTCTCAACTCATTTTTATCACAAATTAGACATATATCTTCTCAAGTCTAATTTAAGATAAATTTCTCCATATGAATCCCACATTAGGAAATTCTAATGATGACATGGAGTCATGATAATTAAACATATCATTGTTTGAGCCATTATCTATCTCGGTCTATTCCTCATCTGTCATAAGTTCATCTATATATCCGTTTAAAAAACCCGCAAGAGTTCCTCGTATGCACAACCAAAATTACAAACTCAGTTAAAATTTCACAAACAAGAAATACTAATGACATAACTACCTACATTCCAGTTTGGACATAGCCAAAATCGTCTTCCACGATTAACATCACTGTTCACCGTGTTGATGAATGCTTTTTCCCTACACAAATATTCAATCCCGTAGCTCCTCGACGAAAACGAATGTCATGCAGTGGAGAAGTGTGATGCATCGCTTCTGCCAAACGTGCTGCCACCTCTAGCGTGTTGCAATCCTTAACCTCTTCTTCCAATCGCAACAAGGTCCACGGAGCCACCCCAAATGTGCCACCTCTATTGACAATTAGGGCAACCAACCCTTTTTGTTTTTTTTGTTAATGTTCAGCTTATACACATTAATTCAACAAAAATAATATCAAAATAAACAAATATCCATCTCAACTAAGTCAAACGATGTTGCACAGACTGACTAGGATTCTGTCAAACTCGTCTTCGTCCAATTAACATCGTATGCCTATAGCTTATAGCTAGGGATTGAAAACATTATTTATGAGTTTGGAGGATGAAAAAAAAAAACAATAATTTAGGACTAAAATCATAAATACATATTTAAAGGATTAAAATTATATTTAAGTCATACATATCATAAAAAAAAGTTGAATTGTGATTTTTATTTTTTTTTTATTTTTTTTTCCGTAAAAACAAAAATTATTGTCTAAGATATAACTTTATAAAGAAAGATAATGGATTTTCACATATGAGTTCGGACAATAAAAATAAATTTTACAAAACAAAAAGAGTTTTTACACAAAATTAAATTCAAACCTTAGCTAAGTTTAAAATAAAAGATAGACTAAAGAAATATAAGACACAAAGATTTATACTATTTTATTTCGTCTCTACCATTAAGACAACATCTAGTTTTTGGCTAACACCAAGTTCTACTAACTTTACTAAGATACAAGTATTTTTCACTATCACTTTTGGCTCTTACAACGAAGCTCATCATTGAACTTCAACAACCTAGTGTTCTTTGTCTTACCCAGCTACTTCTAGCTGTATACAAATCAAAAGATTTGTTGTTTGATTTTCTCACTTATTAAATCTTAATTGTCTTACATACTATTATGAAATCTATGCATTTAGTCTTTTCTCTCAAGGTATTCAATGTGTTTTGAGAACTTTTTTAACTTTAGAATAATATACAAAGAGCTTTTTACAAAAAGAATTTGAATGATAGCACCTGGGCATAAGTTCGTAACTCATTTCTACAAAGCTTCTGATATTTATATATATACATTTATCTTTAAGTGTTTGTTGTCTCTAAATAAATAGATGTTTTATTTTATTTGAATAGTTATCTAAACATTTAATGTTTGCATTAAATACACACCCTTCTTCATGTTGGAAAACTACTCTTGCTGGCTTTTTTGTTCAGCATTACAACAGAAAATCACTTCTTTTGAGTCAGAGCATATATGCCACAGTAGAGTAATTTTTTGATATTGTTTGACAACTTTCGGAACTTGAACTTCCATTATTCTTCCTAGGATTCGATAAATCCTGGGAGAATGTCTTGCAAGACAATTTCTACAAAGTGAATATCAAACAGGGACTATTCAATGAAGTTCTAAATGTCACATTTAATGATATATTAGATCATGATTTACTCTTACTTCTTTTTGAAATATAAGATGTAGGATCATGAAGGATAGTTTAATAATATATAAGATAGAACTTTTAACACTTATATTTATTTACATATGATTAAAAATCTTGATTCATCTTAAAACATAAAACATAAATGTACCAAAATATCATTTCTCTCGTTACAGGATTAGCGTGCATAGCGTATTATCAAGGCATCCTTTATTTGTTAGTTTATTAACTAAACGCATATATTAACTAATGTTCTAAAGGCCGGCATTGTTTAAAAAAATAAAAATATAAAGACAAATTTTCATAAGAATTTGTATAAATCAACTTTTTTATAATTTTAAAATGTGCTCGTATATGATTTTAATATAAAAAATATCATCTTAAGTCTTTAACCAAAAATCACTGCGGATAGAGAAAACTATTGATATACAACAATAATATAAAAATATAAATTAGGTTCAATATGGCGGTTAATTATACATTCTAGTTTTAATTTTTAAAAACATTAGTTTTCATCTATTTAATTTTTAAAAATAATTCCTATCCTATTTATTAATAATATAACATTTAT
>PYAF01005799.1:114022-140234 GCA_007407185.1 Glycine tomentella
AAATAAAATTTATCATTTTGATAAATAAATTTATGAATGTACACTCGTTTATATTTTAAAAATTACATTTTGAGGGTATTTTAAAAAATTAAAGTTATAACTTGATAAACTAGTTTTTTGAATAGTTGGATTTTTTCAAAATGCCAAGAAAAATATTATTAAGAAAAAATTGGATATAACATACACTCATTTTTTAAAATGGGTATTTTAGCAAGTTACAGTCTGAATGTATTTTTAAAAAAATTAAAATCATGATTTATTAAAATATTTTTAAAAAATAAATAAGTATATGTTAACAAATTTCATTTTTCTTTATTCATAGGAGAAATTGAAGACCGGTATCAAGATTTATAATAATTCACTCATTGTATTAATAAAATTCATTTGTAAAAAATAAAAAGCATATTTGAATCTATGAAGAAAAAAGAAAAATAAGGTGCACAAATTGGAGAAAGATGAACCAGTGAAGTAATTGTGCTAGATTTGCTTGCTACGTGTCCCTCACTTTCCATGACCATAAATTTCAAGCCACGTGACATGGCTACATTCTCTTCTTGTTGGGCTCAATTTTGAAGCCCATTGCAATGAACAAAGAAGAGTTTTGCCACTACGAGTTCATGAGATCCTCAGCACTCAGCAGCAAACAACCTTGGTGTAGTGTGGACAAAACAAAACAACTAATTATAAAACTGATATTTTGTCAAATCATTATCGTTTACTATCTTCTTTCCCACATAACACTTTTTTGTGTCTCAAATTTCCCATTTTTTTTCTGCTTTCAGTTTTGATCATTCATCACACAACAAGTTCTTCGAGCGTTAGGTACAAGATTCGTGAGGGGCCAGCAATGACCACATCTCTTCTACTCCCATCTCCTTCTTGTGCTTCTATACTGAGCAAAGGGACTAACAAAATTTGCACTCGTGCTTCATTTCACACTCTTAAATCCCATGTGAAGAAGGGCTTCAGAGTTAGAGCACTTAAAGAAAAGACAGAGGAAATTGAAAGTCCTTCACAACAATCTTCACCTGAAGAAGTTACAAAGAAGTATGGCCTTGAAGCAGGTCTTTGGCAGGTGCCCATTTCTTTTTTCTCGTCTATTTTTGCTTAACTAGGAGTGTAAGGTAGCTCAAAGTTTCCAACTTTATAAATCAAAGGTTTCTTGTTTTGGGGGTGTTTCATATTTGTGTGTAATTGTTGATAAAGCTACCTTTTTTTTTTCTTGGCTTGAATGCAAAGTGTGTTGTTGGTTCCCACTCTGATAAGTATGTTGCAAAATAGAAGCACAATTTGGATTGAGTTTAGAGAAATTCATAAGTATAGTCAGGATATGCCAATATACGATTTTGTTGCTGAATTTTTCCAATAAAGAAAACAGAAACCTTGGGGGTAAAAAAGTCTTTGAACAGTGAGGCAAAATGACTAGTTTTGCTAGTCAAATTGAATTCGAGTTGCTTCCTTGATGCAGATAATGTTGCGTTTAGTACAGTAGATGCCACTTGATCGAAGTTTTGTGTTTTAAGTCATAGCCTATTAAGTTTCTGCTTGTGTTTATCCCTGAATTGTGTAGGTTTTCTTTCCATTCCTTACTTTGGCCTCATGTTTTTTTTTTTTTTCCCCTACTTTTGGGGAGCAAAAGCAAATGATGGGTTTTGGGTGAAATTTTGTCTTCAAGGAATGATAAATGCCTCTTTTTCTAAAATGAAAATTATGGTCTTTTGCAGATTTTCAGCTCAAAAGAGGAAGGAAAGGATAATTCTGAACAACAGAAATCAAAGGGTGATCAAGCCAAGGAATTGCTAGCAAAATATGGAGGAGCATACTTAGCCACCTCCATTACTCTGTCATTGATCTCTTTCGCACTATGTTATGCATTAATTAGCGCTGGAATTGATGTACAATCTTTACTGCAGAAGGTGCAACACAAACTAAACCTAATGTAGATTGCTAATTGAAAACAAAACTATTGCTTCGGATTAATAAATTGCCTGCTTATCCTCAGGTTGGAATCTCAACTGATGCGACTGGAGAAAAAGTTGGTACCTTTGCATTGGCATATGCTGCACATAAAGCTGCATCTCCAATTAGGTTTCCACCCACAGTAGCTCTTACCCCAATTGTAGCTGGTTGGATTGGAAAGAAAGTTGAGAAAGATAAGTAGCTTGTAGTGTGGTACCTTCAAATAACAATGTTCCCTTGTAATATGCTTCTCTACATAGTATTTTCAAATGAACATTTATTTTCCACCCTTTTGGTCATGTACATCCTTATTATTACTTTACGATAATGAAAAGGATGTTTAAAAATAATAAACAGTCTATTCGCCAAGTGTACGTCACCAACATTGCAATAATTCGCTTGCATGATTCCATTCTCCATTTAACTAGAATTGCTATATGGCTTACTAGTAAGTTACTGGTTAACCACTTACATTGGAATATCGAAGGAGGAACAGAGACGCGAGAAGAGGTAATTAGCAAGTCGCAAAGAAACGGAATGATCACAGATGAAATTTGTCATTTCACCAACATTGCAAGCATTGCAACTATTAAAATGGATGAATAATTACGGGCGATAACATTGCCTGGGAGCATAACTCTTTAAATTTGCATTCCTATGTTTTTATTAATGCTTGCCAAACACAAGACATCGAGCTAAGTACACTAGAAAACCAAGACTTAGGGTTATGTAATATACAAAGATGGTTCAGCAAAGCAGCAATATTTTTTTCTTGAATTAAGGTCGCTTAGAGGTTAATGTAATTAATTTACAGTACAATGAGCCAGTTGATTGGCCACCCAATTAGTTCCTCGATCGAACTTCATGGAGAAACATGAGAAAGCATCTTCACGGAACCTTCAATCCAACCTCCGGGACTATGTAGAGAGGATATGAAAGGGAGATGGCTGGATGTCATAGGTTCTCAGCAGGAAAAGGAACACCACGTTCAATTTTGTATTCACAATGCATCCTTTGGAAGCTTCAACCTCCAGTAGATTTAGATGCAGAAGAAACTTCATCTACATTTGAAGGATGAATTGGGGTCGCAGTGTTCTCGTGAGTCATGCAATAATCTTCTTGTAGTGGTTCCAGTTCATTCCATTCAACTCCAGCTGTAAATGTAACAAAGAAGTTTAAGAACATCATCAAGCCTTGGTGTGTGTGTTTAAGAGTACATGATATATCTAAAGAATGAAATAGAGGCTAAGGAGTTTAGAGAAAATACGTTCTGTTCTCCACATGTCAGTTATGCTAACATCGGCATCTGATAAAAGCCAATAATCAGCTTCACTCTGCAAAGAGAAAGAAAAGTTTCGCATAAGCTCCAACACTTGCTCTTACAGTTCTTTGATCGGAAACGATACTGACTTATGCTTACAAGTTACAACAATGAAACATGCAAAAAAAAATTTTATCACCCCTAATAGATCTGTGTACAAATTTGAAAGATAACCACCTACAGCTCGAGACTTTGTTGGCATAGTCCATAAGATACACTCTTCCCTCACAATTTGCAATAGATATATTCTCGCATTAGAATCATAATACATAAAACAAATCTCTCATAGACTGAGGTGATACTTACAGCAACATCAGAAGGAACAATCTTCATGATCCCACTCACAAAATCCTGGGAGGTAGTAAAATCTGAACTAGGCCCAGGAGCTTCTTGTCCCTGCACTTCTATGTCCTTCCCTCTATCCTCTGGAACCAGTGTTGATTGATGTTTAGTAACATCTGGACTGGATGGAAGTTTGGGTGCAACATCAACACCATTAATCTCTTCAAACTTTTCTTCAAATTGACTAAATTGGCAGAGAAAAAAGGAGGTCAGGAATCCAGAATTTATGACATGTTGCAATTGTGAAGCACCATTGCCTCATCTGGCATTGTCATCTGATCATGCTGTTCAATAAACCCTTTAGCTAAATGATTTTAGAACCATGAAAAAAAATACCTAACAAGGTAAAGATCTATTGGTCCCATTGTGCTTCTGAGGACTATCCTGTATCTCCTCTGCGGATAATCAACAGCCTAATAGAAAAAGTGGGATTTTCATTTACAAAGACGCATGTGATATTTTATTTAACTTCTACTTAACTCTTCACGCCCTCTCAAATTACCTCATCAGGATCAGGGACCTCCAAAGTGGTTCCATGAGGAGCTTTAATTGCAATCAAGGTTTCATTCTGGCAGAGTAAAGACAAAGGGTTCAGTAAATATCCCAAAAAAAATATTGTGATTTAAAGAACATAGACGAAAAAAACTTACTTGGAAGCAGGGTAAATTCTTTATATCCTCCTCAGTAACAAAAAGCAACCTATGAAGGTGGAAATAGATTAAAGAAAAACACATCAAATATAGTTATGCACATAAAATAGAGGCCAAATAACACAAAGATGGATAAAGGCAAAATAAATATTACTTGTCATTATTTTCATCTTCACTAAGATCTCGCAGTCTTTCTTGCATCTCCCTGCAATAATTAAAAAACTTTAGTTTAGATAACAAAAGGAATGAAATAATTCAATAAAGATGAATAACCTAAGGCATGGCACCCAAACCTTATTTGTTCATCAAACTGGCACTCCTTCATTGTTAAATTTTCAACTTCTGCCTGCAGATGAGAAACAAAAAGAAATCAAATGCCAACGAAATTTCAGGAATTAATATTATCATTGAAATGTAAAAATTCAATCACAATACCCATTGCAATGCAAATTACTGAAATTCAAGTCAGAAGGTCTGTAATTTATTTCAATCAATAAAATGTTTCACAAGCTGTCTACATAAAAATGATTTGACAACAAGCTTCAGCATGAAAACAGGAAGTTTCTAGACAGGAAATCAAATTGAATATATTATCAGGCTTCATATCTTCCAAAGAAACCATTTCCATGCTAATTCCAAGCACAAAATTGAATCATTCCTAACCTGTAAACTAGGAAAACTATCATCCGCCTCACCCGGTCTTGAAACATCCAGTCCCCTGACCAATCATCAAAGGAGTCAGTAAAAGAGTTTCAAACTTTCAATACCTCGGAAAACAAATATGCAAGGACAGGTGTATAGAAATTCCTACTTCCATTGAATTCGGTTCTTGAGTTTCTTTTCTATAAGGCCAATTCCTTCAAGAACATTTGTTATATCATATATCCTCCTCTTTTGCACCTGCAGATACCAAAAAGAAAATAATCAAATAATCAGACTTTACAGCTTGGAATCATTTGAGCAGATGAAATTATATTAACCTCTAATGTGTCAGCAGCTTTATTCAGATCAAGGATACCATCCTCAGCTTGTTTGATCAAATTGATGAACTTCTTTGTCAACAGACCTATTTTTCAATGAAAATCATAAATACAATAATTAAAAAACATATAGCAACTTCATTTTGTCAGTAAAAATAAAACATAAAACAAAAGGCAAATTACACTTTATCTACCAGTAGTTTCACCATTTTCAGATAAAGCCACCTGACTTTTTTGTAACTGAACCCTCCTCAACTTTAGTTTAACTTGACATCATTAGCTACAGTTACCTTCAATGGCAATTTAACATTTACTCAACCTATCGGTCTAGGGCATGATTGGTTGGTTTGATTCCAAAAACTGAGACAAACTGTAATTAAACTAATTACAGAATCAGTTTATAAACCACGCCGCATTTAAAAACCAGTTGTCCAAACTGTAATTAAAACTAGCTTTTTCATTTGGTTAACCAGTTCATCAACATAACCATGGGTATGATCCTTTACAGTTTCCATTATGATGCTGCACAGAAGAATGTTGATGGATGTGCAGGGAATCAATTGTGCTACCTTCCTACTAAAAACTACACAAAAATTGGATAGTGGTGACTGTTCAGACCTGTGCATCCACCATTTGCAGTGAAAAACACAATAAAAGAGTGGGCTGGCAGCACTGGATCTGCCTCAGACATCAGATCCTTGCCACTAACAGCACCAGTTATTCTTTGGATTAGCCACAAGTTGAACATTTTCAGATGCCCTTCAATATGGAGGATAGAAGTGACAGATGGTAGCAGAGCAGGAACAGGTTGTGCCTCTGTGGGTAGTGGCAGAGGAATAATGTGTTTTAGGAGGTTTCGGCAAAGTTGAGTGTTAGAAATTTGATTAGCTCAGTTTAGTTAAATACAGTTAACTGTATCAGACTTGAGAGTAGTTATCCAAATTGCTTTTAAGATAGAAACCAGTTTGGTGGTTATTAGAATGCTATTACAATTAGGTTAGTCTTGGTCTGGTTCGGGTTAAGTCTGCAATTCAGTTTGGTGTTTAGTGGTTCTATGGCCACCCTTATGCACCTCCTAATGTTAGTTTATTTTCCCCCATAACTTCAGAGGGGTATACGTTGTGAAAATATTATACCATGACGAGATAATGTGTAACATAAACAACTCAAGTAAATGTCATTTGAAAAGTTAATATTTTCAACTTAAACCAAAGTTCATATGTGTGTGTGTGTCTGTTCAAAAAGAAACTTTGTATATGTAAATTAAGTTATAAACCAATATTTTCTACTTTTAGTATATATACACACAACAAGTTAAGAGGGGTACACAAAAAGGTTGAGACTGCTAATTTAAAAAGGATGAAACCAGAAGGGATCAAAGTGTAATTTGCACCAGAAAGAATTGAATAACAATAAAACCCTGGTGATCAACAATGAACTATCAAAAGCTATAATACCTAAAGAGCTGTCATAACGACATGGACCAGCAGGAGTGAGATTATTGCCTGAAGGAGAACCTGCCAAGTTTACACAATAAATAAGTATCAGAATTATTGGCACACTAAAATTGACCAGTAAAGGAATGATGGAGTATGTTAGTTGACAGCCAACCAAAATATTCTTTTACCAGAATTTTCTTCAGATATTTACTAAAAATAAAAATATATAAACTTATTATACAAAGTTAGGAAGATGATATTAACCAATATTTGAGCCTGGGGTCTGAGTTCCAAGTCTGTTGCCCTTTGTCAGCCTAGAGGATTTTCCTCCCTTCCCCGTCTTTCCTGATACAGGTGTCTGAAAAGGACTATTAGCTGCTTCAGTGAATCCAGGAGTCATCCTATCACCGGAATCAGCTTCAAAATCAGCTGCTTCACTCTTCCGCTTCAGTTGCTGAAATGTGAAAATATAATCATTGCAATCAATAGAAATGATAATAAACAGAAGAAGTTAGAATGTAAGAAATACATTTTCACAAATAAACCACATACCATAATCATCTGACCATAATGTACAATCTATATTTAGGTCCAAAGCATTGCAAGATAATTGTAAAGCAGTATTTACTTTGTAAAGATGCCAATAGAGTTTTTAAAAGAGAAAGAATATAAAAGGAAGTATTTCACTGCATTTATAACAATTGGCAGCTCAATCCATCACAAGACTAAAACTAGGTACCCCATTGCCAAGAGGCTCCTCGCTATGCAAAGGTAAGGGGGAGGGATATTGTACGCAGCCTTACTCTCGTATATGCAAAAAGGTTATTTCCGGATTCGAATCCATCACAAGACTATGCATAATTAATTTTTTCACATGATCACTTACTGTTTGTTGGTCATGAGTTCAAATCCGGAAACAGCCTCTTTGGATATGCAAGGGTAAGGTTGCGTACAATATCCCTTCTCCTTATCTACGCATAGCGTGGAGCCTACAGGTAATAGGGTACATAGTTTTTTTTTTTTTTTTTTATCACTTACTGTGAAACCCTCAAAAGCCCCAAACACAAAAGGGCTAGGCATGACACATGCACAAATATATACAACTTCTTTTATCTGACAATATGAAGGCACCCCAAAGAAATGCATCATGACCAAATTCAGAATTCCTAACCGAAGAACATATGGATGGAGCAACTCATTAGTGGTCAAATGCCCAATAACCTATGCATTTTGCAGGCCCCTACTTAAATCTTAGGTTGAGTAAAATGATTCAACTAAAAAATAACTAGGCCAAAAGAAAAAAATGTGCATATAAACTCAATGGGGCCTTCCATACACACTTCAAAGCAGCTAAGACAACCAATATGTTTCCCATCTCACTCACTACTTTCCTCCTGAAATTGACCAATTTACAATCACATCATGAACTCAACTTCTGGATAATAAACAAGCACATCCTCTCAAGTTCCTCATTGAGCAGACCCAAAAAGTTCATATCACTGAAGAGACTCAACAGAAGAAACAGTTTATCACCTTCTATAAAAGATATCAAACAATTATTGTCATTCCCTATATATAAACACACATAATCTCTCACATACCTTAATCACAACCACCAGTTATTAAACCCCAAGTTACAATTTAGCTCCAATAAAATAATTTATCGGCTAATTAACAACTCATTAACTAATTAAACCCTTGAATTGAGCAGATCTCTAGTTGTCCACAAAGTCCTCGAGCCACGAACACTAAACCACAAAACCCACTCCAACAACTCAACAGCGACAAAAAAAAAAAAAAAAAAACACAAAAAAGACCGAAATTTTTAGAGAATGAAAACGAAACTGACGGGAGTCTTGACGACGATGGCTTCGGCGGCGTCATAGCGGTGGTCGGGGGCGAAGCGGTGGTAGTCTCCGGCGGCGAGGAAGGGAGGTTTCATGGAGGAGAAGGGGAGTTGGCGTTTCATGGAGTGCATGATCTGGTCCGGCGGGTTAGCGGCGCCTGCGCCTGCGGGGGGAGCGCGCGAGGCCGACATCCTCCGGGCGGCGATCGGCGGCGGAGGAGGTCGGAGGGTTTAGGGTCGGGAATTTGGGGGAATTGGAAGAGGGAATGGCGGAGATCTGATCGTTTGGCGAGTCGGAAAATTAAAAAAGCGGGAGAGAGAAAGAGAGCAGAAAACGAGGGAAAGAGAAAGAGAAGAGAGAGAAGAGGAGGAAGAAGAAGAAGAAGGAGGGAATTTGGTTCGGATATAGATGTGGAGGGAAGCACTTACAATAATTTCCAAATAAATAAATAATATATCATATGTATTTTTTTTCATGGACCATTTATTATTATTAATTTATTACTACTGTCACTCACATGTCACAAGTGCAAGACATGCACGATCTGTATTTGTGAATTTTTATTCCGAATAAATAAATATAGAGATATTATTAAATTAATTAAAGTTAACATTTACGTCAATGCAAAGTAAATTAATAATAATTAAATTTAGCATGATAAAAATCCAAAATTAATTTTGCTCATTAAATATGTAATTATGATGAGTTCAATTCATGATTCATGTGTAATATATATGAAAAATATTTATTAAAAGAAATTAATTTTTTAATTGGATATGATCATCTCAAAAATTAATTTCTTATTTTCCACTCAAGATTATCTGGGTAAAAAAACATAATAGTATTTATGCTTTCATTAATTTGAAGTGAAAGAATAGGAAAAGAGCATATAAAAAATAAAAATTATATTATTGATTACAATTTGATAAACCGGAAGTTTAAAAAAATAGATTAAATAAATAAAAAAACACTTAGATTCTAGGAAAACGAAATTATGATATGGAGTTAAAGAAATAAAATTGGTAAGAAAAAATTGAAACTGAAATGGATATTGTCATTATTATTGTGTCTACCTTATTGCATTTCTTTAGTGAAATAAAATAGAATGAGAAAAAATAATTTCAAACACAATACTGTAGTATTATTGTAAAAGTAAATTAAAATTATATTATAAATTATAAACTATATATAGCTATAGTATATCATCAAGGAAGAGAGAATATGTCCCGTTATATAGGTGAAAAGATAAAATGGGTCAGAAATGTGTAAAGTAACAATTGATATTAGTTTTTACCTATTATTAAATTTTTGAGTGGTTTCTTTTTGGAGTTTAATATTTATGTATTAGTATTGTAAAATTTACATTGTTAATTAATTAAAGTCTAGAGATAAACATCTACAAAAATAATCAATAATCTTAATATAGATAATATTCTATGATTAAAAGGAGCATAAAAAACATTTATACTATGAGCCTCTTTTAATTAAATTATATTTTCTTGTCTTATGTTTTTTTTAATTAGAAAGAACGAAAAATTAGCTTTTCCTTAAACTGCTTCTAGTCGGTTAGGGTTCGGCGCGAATCACATGTGCAATACTCCTTCAAACTTCGCTTCCACTTCGCAACATAACCACCACGTAATCTAATTGGACTAGATTAATTCTTTATTAAGGAGGGGATTTTAAATACGAAGCTTGAGTTAGATAACGAATGATTAAAGTGATGATTAAGTGATAAACTTGATTAAAATTGTTGTGTTGAATTTTTCAATTAAAGTAAAGAATGATTAAGGATCGCATCTTAGTTTATATAACGGATAAATTATGAGAATTAGTTCTTTAAATTTTAAAAATTATTATGTAGAAGAGACTTATTTCTAGAAAATAAAGACGGTTAAAATTGGCAATTACACTTGCATGCGTTGTATTAATTTAAAGTTTGGTTAACGTTGGCATAAATCATTAAGAAATGGTATTTTTTAAACAAAAGAGAAGAAATCTTCTTCTTTTTTTTTCCATCAAATTAGTAAT
Organism: Glycine tomentella; assembly: GCA_007407185.1. Classification (NCBI taxonomy): domain Eukaryota; kingdom Viridiplantae; phylum Streptophyta; class Magnoliopsida; order Fabales; family Fabaceae; genus Glycine; species Glycine tomentella. The sequence continues at coordinate 124,592 of PYAF01005799.1, forward strand.
AAACCACATTTATTTTCCTAAACGTGTTTGTTCTGGCCACGCAAGACTCGACCACTACTGATGCAGTGATGCTTATCATTTTTAGAAAGTTGGCATGTGTTCTGATAATCCTCTTGGACTGGGCTTTTCCTCTTATCATTCATTTGATTCATGTCAATGGCAAAAAACACTACACTTTCCATTCTTGATAAGTAGTTGACTCTTAATTTTAATTAGTTCTTTTGAAATTTTCTTGATTTTAGCCATTGAGGTTTTAGGTTTTATTCAATAAATAAAATTAAAAAATATATAATATGACAACTTTCTGCAAATTCATCAATGCAATTGTATATTAATGTGCTGGTCATTTTTTCAAATTCTAAAACAAGAATGAATGGTTTTTTCCTAACTTATTGGTAGAAAATAATCATATCAGAAACAATAATTAATGTATGTCAATCTTTAACCTTTGATGGTAGAGAATGAATAAATTTATCTCATCACTTTATAACATTATTTTTTAACTACAAAAATTGAAATAATTAAGGATCTTTTAATAAAAAAATAAAAAGGGCAAACAATTTTTTAAAAATGTTCTTATAAATAAAGTTGGAAATAATAATAGTATAGTAGGAGACCTGGTCCAACTATTTGTTTTTTTTAGAAAAAGTTGCATGACCCAACTTTTCTTTCCTAAGTAACAAAAAGATAAAAGCAAAATAGCAAATCCACGTAATATTAAGAAATTGTCAAGATGCTACTGTGGCGTAAGACAAAATGAAGTAAGCATAATTACACCCCAAAAAAAGAAACATGAAGTAAGCATAAAAGCAGCACAAGTTGACCTTATCACCATGCACCGTCTTACGAAAAATAGTACATATCCCGTTATGTTGTACCCTGAAATAGTCGTCTACAACTATAATATACCATACAAAACGCAAAATTAATCAACAATGCTATGAGGGAAAAAATTAATATACTTTAATTTAAATAAAAATTACCAAAATATGACAGTTTGAAATATAAATACAAATCTACTGTAGTCATTCACGTTTAGTCATGACGTGTTGAATCACGTCCATGATACACGTCCAGCCATGGCGCGTCTTAGTTCCATTCACGTCCTATGTGGACATGACCCAGCACCATTCACGCCACACAGGGACATGACCCAGCAATCCTATACATATCCCCCCCTCAGCATTTTTCCCACATTTGCTACAATTGTTTCTCTCTCTAAATTTTTTTTCTCTGACTTCTCTCTAGAATCGGAGTTGAATTCGAGGCTTCGTGCAAGGAAACTTTGTCGAACAAGTAAGTCTTGCTCAAATATATGCTTTTTAAATTACATGAAATATATTATATTGTTATATTAAATAATTGTTATTTACTTAGGTTAGAAATTACATGTGTTGTTGTGACTGAGAATATTATTGGTTAATTAAGTAGGTTTATTTGGGTTACAATATTATTAGTCAGTGACTTAGATTATCATTAAGTATGGCCTCTAGGTTATTACCTTGGTTACGTATATTATGACTTAGGTTTAGGGTTTAGGGTACAATTAGTTGGTGACTTAGGTTTTCATTAGATATGTACGTAGGTTATGACCTAAGTTTTGATTAGTTAGTTATGTAGGTTAAGACCTAGGTTTATTGACTTACAATATTATTAGTCAGTGACTTAGATTATCATTAAGTACGACCTCTAGGTTATTACCTTGGTTACGTAGATTATGACTTAGGTTTAGGGTTTAGGGTACAATTAGTTGGTGACCTAGGTTTTTCTTCCAAATGAAATAAATTATCATAATATGCTTATAGATTTTTCTGTGTTGCAGGCGTGACCGTGCTGTTGTGTTCATCATCCTTGTGATCTTGAAGTCATTGGTCATATATAAAAAAATGTCTGCAGATGGTGATTTTGTTCATATTGCTTTATATTACAATGGTAGCAAAATTGAGAGCCGACGTGGTGTTGTTTTCGAAGGAGAGAAAAAGGAAACACGTATCAATCACAACTCAACCATTGACGAATTGCATGAAAAAATCAGTCAAAAGTTAGTTCTCAAAGGCAATGAATCTATCACTATGATCACCGCAAGAATATGGAGCGATGATAAATATATCAGCATGAAAGTAATTGACGACGAACACTTACAATTTGTAATAGGAGAATTCTTCAAACAGTCAAGGAAAAATTACATAGAGTTGTATGTGGATTTTGCTGGAGTAGAGGATGTGTCTTTACCAACGCGGTCAATTGATTTCAATTATTCTCGTGGAGCATCAGCATTTACTGCTCCAATTATTAATTTCTCTATGGAAGATGAAAATGATCCTACTTGGGTTATGGATGACGATATTAACGATGACGATGATGAAAATATCGCAATGGAAGATCGTCTTCTTGTCGAGAATGCTAGTGCTTCGGATGATGATGAGGATCATGGTCGAAGCGCAAGTCAAATACAAGTAGATTACTCAGTCGTGAGAGAGCATGAAACCCAATGACAAGAGGATGCAGGGGAGTCTCACCTACCGCAACAATGTAAAGGTGTGTTACCAAACAATAGTTACTTACACATATGTTTGTTTATTGTGTATGTATTTTATTGTAATAAATTTGGGAATTTGCATATGTAGGTGAGGGTAATACTACTTTTTGGGATGGAATCCCACATTACACCTACATTGATTAGGATTATCTGAGTGAACAAGATTTTGGCACTGGTTCATATTCAGTTGAGGGTCCATGGGTATTAGGGAATAAGTTGTTTATGAAACAGGAATTTGCATCAAAAGAAGATGTGCAAATGGCAATCAAGCGGAACCTCATGAAGAAGCATCAAGAAGCTGTCGTGGTTGAAAGTACGCCAACAAAGTTAATCATGAAATGTCATGTGCACGACCAAAATTGTCCATGGAGGGTTAGGGTAATGAAACCAACGTACGGTGAAAGATGGATGGTTACCAAATGGGGCGGGGACCACAATTGCCTAAATGATCACATTTCTCAGGACCACAGACAACTTGATATTGATGTTATTGTTTCACTCGTACTAGGTAAGTTATTGGATGAGATGATAATGATGAGAAGTAATGATTTTATTGTTATTATTAATGATAACGTGATTATTTTCTTATTATTAGGGATGATAAAGCATGATCCATCATGTTTAATTGGACTAGTCCAGGAAAGGATAACTCATTCCTATGGATACAAAGTTTCATATAGAAAGGCATGGTATGCAAAGCAGAAAGCAATGGCAATTATCTACGGTGATTGGGAGGAATCATATGCATTTTTGCCGAGGTGGTGTGAATACATGCTTCGTTTTTCACCAGATTCTGTTTATCAAATTCAGACAAAAAATTATTATGTGGCTCATAGAATCGTTCATGGAAAACACGTATTTCAGCGCATTTTTTGGACCTTCAGACAATGTTGCGAGGCTTTCAATTTTTGTAAGCCGGTAATTCAAATTGATGGCACTCATTTATATGGCAAGTACAAAGGAAAATTGTTGATTGCCACAGCTCAGGATGGAAACAATGAGTGTTTGCCACTTGCATTTGCTTTTGTTAAAGGTAAGACGTTGGAAGCTTGGGAATTCTTTCTGGATAACATTCGCATGCATGTTACAAAGAAGACAATTCTTTGTCTTATTTCTGATCGACATCGAAGCATATTATCTATAGTTGAGAGGCACCCCGGGTGGCAACCACCGCATGCTTATCACGTCTTTTGCCTCTGTCATATTGCGAGCAATTTTAATCAAAAGTTCAAAAATGAAAATTTGAAGAAAACGATTATGAATTTAGGTATGGTTAAAAACTCATGTATTCATTTTTTATTTATAACTAAATTTTAATGTTATTTAATTTCTGTGCAGGTTATACGCCTTCTATTGTTGATTTTGACATAGCCTTTGCAAGTTTTCGTGATGTGAGTCTTGAGGTTGCCAATTGGATTGATAGCATCCCGAAGGAAAAGTGGACACGTGCATATGATGTTGAGGGACGAAAGTATGGACATATGATAACAAATTTGGCCAAGTCAGTAAACAGGATTTTGAAAGGTGCAAGAAACATGCCAATAACCGCGTTGGTTAAGCACACATATAGCAGATTGGTGGAATATTTTATTTGTAGAGGCCGATCGGCTCTTAATGAATTGCAAGGTCCTTATGCTCATTGCAAAAATGTGGTTGCTATGTTGAAGGCCAATGAGACCAGTGCTACTGGTCATTATGTTTGTGCATATAATGTTGAACGATCTGTATTTGAGGTTGACGATGGTTATGACAAATCGTACTCGGTAAACCTCCCTGAACGGTTTTGTCAGTGTGGGAAATTTAAGGCATTCAAGTATCCTTGTAGTCATGCTGCAGCAGCTGCTTTACATGTTCGTCAGTCACCGGCACAATATGTGGATGACGTATTCCTTATAACAAACTTGGTACAAGCGTACTCATTTCCATGGCAGCCAATTGGTAATGAGCAGGCAATTCCACCTAGTGCTGATCCAGTGGTCATACCTGACAAGACTATGTTGCGTGCAAAGGGTCGTCCAAAGTCAACTAGAATATGCAATGAGATAGACGAAGTTGAAACTAGTTAAAGTCGTGTTAAGTGTGGTATATGCAGATTACCTGGTCATAACCGTCGAAATTGTCCTAGTCGTCCATCTACATCATGATTTGTTGTTGTTGTTGTGAATGCTTTCTTTATGTTGTTATATTTTGTAATGAACATTTGAAAATAAACCAAACTTCCAGTGAAACCACTCATGTCAATTTCATATATGCTATGATGAATTTCAAACATGAAAACGTGATCGACATTAACGGTGACATAGTCATGGAAACCTAATAAAATAACAGAGCGTACAAACAATTGGAATTAGAGAGACAAACACAAATAGGTGAACATTACAAAACCAAAACAACAAAACCTACTAACACCAACAATTGAAACATGAAAATCACGAAACTAATCATAATTAGGAAGATCTTGTGCAGCGGACATGTCATCTTCCAGTAGTTCGATTACCGGTTTGTTAAAAGTAGCTAAAATTTCTATTGGAGAGAAACACTTCCAATAATTAGATTCTGCTAACACCTTCAGTACATCTTCATCATTTTTCAGTTTTATTATTTCATATTCGACCAAGTTTTCTGAATATTTTGCGTGACCTGGTTGTCTGAAGAACAATTGTTTGACAAACTGTTATTCGTGAATTTCATAGGGGGGAACTCCTACCGGCGCAACTTGTTTGATTATATCCTTGAGTGTTTCTATATTGCATCCGGAAGGAATTTGAAATCTTATTGGATTTTTTCCAGTAAAGGAGTAACCCAAAAAATTGCCTTGTCGTGGTATGTTTCACTTGCCATTGTAATACAACAGTGCATCATGAGTAGGAGTGATGGTGGATTGAAGTAGGTTGAGGACACCATCGGGTGTTCTGCTTATCATACATAATAATTCTATAGGACCAATAGATGAGAGTTTTTCATGGCAAACCAACATAGTGCAAACATCATCATCATTTTTCAGTTGCAGCGAATAAAAAAATAATTCGTTACGTGTATTGATGGACGATTGTCGATAGTAAATTTTTCATCCATAGACTGGTTATTTGTGAGCAAAAGGGTGTTGTGCATTCTACTATTGAGTGACTGACAAGAACATTCATCGGGAACTCGCATTGGTATTGGAGTATGACATACGAAAGAAACACCAGTTTCATTGTGTACGATTGATCCATTCGGAAAAATAAATGCTAATTTGGAATTACCAATGTTTTGAGAGTAGGTTTCACCTAAGAAGGTCATCGTATTGATGTTGAGTTTCGTTTGTGGAGGTATGTTGTGTGGGATGATTAAACTCCTCTGTGGGGCATATATAACAGTGTTAAGCCCCGCCTGTGTGGGGCATGACCATTTGCGCCTGGATGAGGCGTGACTAAACTCCTGTCGTGTTAGGATTGTCAATGTCATCTGACAGACCAGTAAAATTTATTGTCTACAGTAAGAAGGACCACAAAGTGTTGTCAATCATCACCGATGTTGTCAATGTCATTTTACAGATCAGACGCATTTATTGGCTACAATATAGAGGACCACACAGTGTTGTCAATCGTCAACAGTGTTGTCAATGACTCAACTCATGTCATTGTTGCTGCGTGGAGTGAGAATTGTTATTATTATCGTTGTTTTATAGCCTCTACAGGACCAAGTTTCAATTTGCCAATCCACACAAGATTCAATCCGCGACAATATCGAAGAATGTCCTTGAATACCAAGGTGGCCACCATTTATTTGTCCGTGTCATTGCATTTTCAATAGTCATAGGTGGCTTTTGGAGGATGTGGAATATGTTTTCAACAAGAAGATTGTGTATGTAACCTTCTATTCTATGTAAAGCGGAAAAGGACTAGGCATTCACAAGAAGGTTCAACAACATCAACCCTTTTTTCAACCGAAGAAGGTTCAAGACAAATGATTGAATCAGACATGCGTCCTGTCACATTTACTCCGTAGCAAATGACATATTTCATAACATAACGACGTCCATGACAGATATAGGCGATAAAAAAATGTCCATAATCAAAACATGTTTAACAATTACGTAGCTAAATATAATAATGGAAACCAAATTAAATAACAAAACATAAAGTCTATGAAGGAGGAGGCCACTACTGATGACGCGCCTGACGATCTGACAATTTGTGTCTACCACGTCCACGTGAATACTATGGAGCAACATGATATGGAGGTGGAGTGTCCTCGACCAGTAGCTTTGGAGGATAGTCTGATTATTCTTCTGCAAAATCTATGTGACTAAAAGGGTCGTCAAAAGCTGCATATTCCCACTCATGAGTCCCCTGAGCACTGGTCCCTGCCTGATCCCCGAATGCCACCGATACTGGACTGACTTGGTATGCAGGCTGGCCTTCTGTGTCCATTGGTGGGGGCTCTGGTCGATAAAATGTATCAGCCTCTACCTGCGTAGGGTCATAATACGTCTGATGAACACCGTACTCATGACCAATGTAGGGTGGCCTGATCCATCCACTCATGCATGGCGTGGGTGCATGAATAGGCTCAGGAACAGGTATAATAGGTCGTCGACAGCGTCCTAACCCTCGACCCTCTCTCGCACGACGCAAAATGTCGATGGATAACTGTGGCTCATCCGGAAGTTGGGTCGGCGGTGCCTTTTGACCTGCCTTCTCCACCCTAGCGGACTCTCTGAATACAGCAATTAGACGACCTATTTCGTCGTGTACATAGTCCAAACCGTGAATCCCAAATTGCTCAACCATCGTGACAAAATACAAATTCTCCAGGCCATCAACCTATAAGTCACAGCATAATTACATGAACAACAATATAACATAATCATAAAAAATTATTTTAAGTAAATAACTTACACAACGTGCTAATTTGACACCCCGCTTTGTCACATATCGCTTTTCGGAAAGTCTATACCACACCATGTACTCATGGTTCGGTGATATATGACCATGTATTGCAGGAGGTACTTCAATATGTTCACCTCTCCTATTCCATCTCTGTATAAACTTTCTTAGCTTACGAGTCCAATTTTCTTGGGCTTTACCCCGAAGGGTATAATCATGAACACCTTTCAATTTTCCAGCCCTGTGAGGTATTGGTTGATCCCGTCCAAATGGCCTCATGCATTGATCAGGCTGCGAATACTCAGCAATGTGAAAACAAATAATAGGTGTCCTAGCCATCCACAGATGTTGTGTCTCTACAGATGCACCCATAAAATCGTAATCACCATAAAGTTGCCAGACCACCTACACAATTAAATCATATATAGAAGTCACTTGCATATTCACATCCACTTAACATTAATATATTTAATTAAAAAACCATACCTCATCTCTAGTTAAGCTATCTAGCCTGTCTCGATACCAATACAATGGATACGTACGGAATCGACTTACAGCATTGAATCTAATATCCAGATTAAACATTTAATTATTAATTGTAGTATGCATAAATACATGGTCATTCACATAATACAAAATAAACATACCTGTGTCCGAAGTGGCCGTCTGGCTCAGACGGAGCAGGCAACGGGGAAGCAATCGGTGGAAACCTGAGCCATGCCCATATCTGAAGCAAAATAGTGCAACCACCAATGTCTTTTCTATCGGGGTCTATGCATTCACACAACTGTCTAAATAAGTTTGCCAGAACTACAGACCCCCAGCTATATAAACCAATATCGGCAAAGTCACCACCAAACAAGGCAATGTAGCGACATCCTACTACGCTCCCCCCCGATCTGTCGCAAAGGATCTAGGATCCTAACATCCGTGCAATGTGAGCCTTCGTGAAGTATATCACATTCTGAGGGTTACCGAAAACTGCATCCCATGAAGGATACACTTTGTCGAAATATGATAACCTCAAACTGCCGGTGGATAACTCGGTGTCCAGATCAGGACCGTTACCAAACACCTCATTACACAATTATCCCCAATCTATGTAAGTCTGTCCGGTAACGGCTTGCCCATCAGTAGGTAATCCTAGAATACCTGCAACATTTTGCAAGGTAATCGTCATCTCACCCTGGGGCATATGGAACGTGTGTGTCTCTGGCCTCCAGCGCTCAACCATAGCACTGATAAGAGCAGCATCAACCTGAAAAATACAAGTAACTTATCAATTTTTAAATTCCAAATACACTGTGTTTCAAACCAGGAATTTGAACATCAAAATTTTAACACATTAAACATAACAATATTTGTAAATCGATACCTGCATAAACTTCATGCGAGCCACATGTATGAAACTAGCCTCAGTCAAGTACTATGCGACTACGACTGGAATATCGTCAGGTCGGGGTCCACCACTAAGTCTAGCTCTGCGACGAATCTTTAGCTCTCTCTTTGTCTCGTCATTCCAAATTGCCTGTGAAATATGTGTGCGTTGTCGGCGCCTCCTAAGTACATCCCGTCTATATGGTCCGGGAAGAACATGCGTTGTGGGATCGGTAGGCTCATGCTCACAGTCAGAACCAGAACGAGGTGAGGCTATAATAATATGCTACACATTTTTTAATCATATTAGAATTATTTACCTAATTTCTAATACAAATTATTTTGACAAACTTAGGCCATAACCTAGGTCACTAACTAATAATATTCTAAGTTTGGACATTTCAATGCACCCAATGTAAAAGGCCTGAAAAAGGATAGTGTAGCCGTGCGGTTCAACATAGTGGACGTCGCGCCGTGACATTTGGTTTGCGAATCGCCCGCGATCACGGAGGACATGATTGTGACTGTGTTTGCACGAGCTAGGTCAAAATATTGCATGTCGTATTTTTTTTCAGTTCTTCTACACGAGCGCCATTGAATCCGACCTTCTTTGTTCACTCCGAACTTCTTCGTTCACTCTGACCACGACTAATAATATTCTAAGTGACTAACTAATAATATTCTAAGCCGATACATGAAGGTCATAACCTACGTAACTAACTAATGAAAACCTAGGTCATAACCTACGTAATTCACTAATAATATTCTAAGTGACTAACTACTAATATTATAAGCCGATAAACCTAGGTCATAACTTACGTAACTAACTAATGCAAACCTAGGAACCTACGTAATTAACTAATAATATTCTATGCCAAATAAATCTATAACAACTAACAACTATCTATTTCTAACATAAGTAACAACTAACAAGTAACAATTTCCTATATCAAAAACAATTCTTTAATACAACAAAGAAAACTCTATAAGCATATTATGATAATTTATTTCATTTGGAAGAAAAATTATTTGAAAAAAATTGATTATCTATGTCTTATGTAGGTCCTTAATGAAAACCTAGGTCATAACCTACGTAAATAACTAACTGAAAAATTTGGTCACCAACTAATTCTACCCTAAACCTTATACCTAGTTCATAAACTACGTAACCAAGGTAATAACCTTGAGGTCGTACTTAATGATCATCGAAGTCACTAACTAATAATATTGTAAGTCAATAAACCTAGGTCTTAACCTACGTAACTAACTAACTAACTAATCAAAACCTAAGTCATAATCTATGTAACTAAGGTAATAACCTAGAGGCTGTACTTAATGATAATCTAAGTCATTGACTAATAATATTGTAACACAAATAAACTTACTTAATTAACCAATAATATTCTCAGTCACAACAACACATGTAATTTCGAACCTAAGTAAATAATAATTATTTAATACAACAACATAATATATTTCATGTAATTTAAAAAGCATATATTTGAGCAAGACTTACTTGTTCGATAGAGTTTCCTTGCACGAAGCCTCGAATCCAACTCCGATTCTAGAGAGAAGTCAAAGAAAAAAGTTTAAAGAGAGAAGCAATTGGAGCAAATGTGAAAAAAATGTTGAAGGGGGGTATTTATAGGCTTGCTGGGTTATGTCCCTATGTGGCGTGAATAGAGTTGGGTCACATCCACACAGGACGTGAATGGGACCAGAACACGCCGTGGCTGGACGTGATTGAACACGTCCATAGTGGGCGTGATTCAACACGTCTTGGTCGAACATAAATGGCTGCAGTAGATTTGTATTTATGTTTCAAACTGCCATATTTTGGTAATTTTTTATTTAAATAACAATATATTAATTTTTTTGCCAATGCTATCAGGTAAAAAAAAAAACAACATCCCTCTTTGTTTTTCCTCAATTTCGTTTAGCAAAAGGATAGTCTTCAGTCACTTCACTATCAAGCTACATTAAGCAAAGAACAATTTACCAATGATTTTTATCTTTCACTTGGTAAGAGTTTCCACCACTCCATTAAGGCCGCAATGAACTGTTACTAGATGCACCCCTACCTTGTCCTCGACCAAAATTAGACACAGTTACATATTGTGACCTTTGATGATTAGGAGCATTTTTGGACTGATTCATGTAACCATTATTATACTGTGACCCTTGATGATAAGGAGCATTTCTTAGCTGATTCAAGTACCCATTATTATATTGTGAGCCTTGTTGATAAGGAGCATTTGTTGACTAATTCATGTGACCATTATTATGCGGTCGAGACTGAGAACTGCCACCACCAGGCCCCGGTAAATGATTATTAGACTCTGATATTCTGAGTTGTCTAAAGTTGTCCACAAAGTGTTGTGGTCTTATCTTAGTCACTATAGGTTATCATGTAACTATAGTTAAAAGTTAGCTTAAGAGGTTACTTTAGTTGGGTATCTTTGTAACCGTAGTTGCAGCAGTTAGTTACAAAGTTTGTTATCTCTGTAACTACCTATATATATTCAGCTGACTAATGATTTTCTGAAATCACAAATTCATTCAATAATAAGTTCGCTTTTCTTCTCCTTCTTCTTAGCTTCCTCTAGAAGTTTCTTCTTCTTCTTCTCCAAGCTTCTGTATCCATGGCTGATACAGCTTCTCTGATGGTATCAAAGCTCTTCTCTTGAAGAGCTATGTTGCACAAACTCTATCTTCTTGCTTTTCTTTTCTGTTTGATTTGTTTTCTCATCATGAGAAACAATCAATCACAGCAAGATCAGTCCCAAAACATACACAACCCTTTCTATCTTCATCCTAGAGAAAATCCTGTGATTGCATTGGTTTCTCCAGTGCTTGATTCTTCTAATTATAATTCTTGGAGCCGTTCAATGCTCACTGCGTTGAGTGCAAAGAAGAACGTTGAATTTGTTGATGGTTCAATTGTTAGACTTGCAACGAATCATGTGATTCACACAACTTGGAAGAGATGCAATAAAATGGTGGTTTCCTGGCCGGTTCATTCTGTATCACCTTCAATCAGGCAGAATATACTGTGGATGGATGATGTATATGATATATGGAAAGATTTAAAATCAAGGTACTCGCAGGGTGATTTGTTGAGAATTTCTGAGCTTCAGCAGAACATGACATCTATAAGACAAGGTGATAATTCCATTACTAATTATTTTACACAGCTTCGAGTTATATGGGATGAATTAGAAAGCTATCGACCTGATCCTTTTTGCATATGTGACCCAAAGTGTATGTGTGATGCTCTTAATAGTGTTATGGAAAGAAAGAAACAGGATCAAGTTATGCAGTTTCTTAGAGGTTTAAATGATCAATTCAGCACTGTAAAATCCAATGTACTGATGATGGATCCATTGCCTAGCATAGCAAAGGTCTTTTCATATGCAGTTCAACAAGAAAGGCAGATGAATGGTAATGATTTAATAGGAAGCTCTAGTCTGATCAATGCAACAAGCACAACTTCATCAAACTCATGTACTTATTGTGGAAGAGATAATCATACAGTGGATAGATGCTGTAAGAAAAATGGATTTCCTCCAAATTATGCTTTCAATAGAGGAAAAGGTAGTCAAGGCACCCAAGGTAGAGGGAATTTTGGTGGAAGAGGAGGCAAGGTTTGTACTTACTATGGTATTGTCAATCGGCAAGGTTTACACTTACTGTGGTATTGCCAATCACACAGTAGATGAATGCTACAAGAAGCATGGATATCCACCTGGACACAAATTTTACAATTCTCAGGGCCCAAAAATTAACAGTGTTAATGTTGTTAAAGAAGGTGATGATGATGCAGTTCTGAAAAAAAATCATGAAACACATAATGATGAAATGAAATTGACTTCTCAGCAGTACAAAGCTTTGATGACACTGCTACAACAAAAAAGTTTGACCCATAAAAACTCACATGTGAACCAAATTGGAACAGTCACTGGTTCAACTAGTACAAATAACATACACAAAAGGTAAAGTTTTATTTATTACCTGTAATATAAGCAAATTCAGTTCAAATGAATGGATTCTGGATTCAGGAGCAACAGACCATGTCACATCTTTTTCTCATCTTTTTTCTTCTTGCAAAAAGATAGATCCTATAATTGTTAAACTTCCCACTGTCCATACAGTTAGTGCTACTCATGCAGGCAGGATTCAATTGTCTCAGTCTTTGTACCTTGAGGATGGCTTGTACATACCTACTTTTCAGTTCAACTTGATTTCAATATCTAAGTTGCTTTCTTGTTTGCCTTGTAAGCTGACTTTTATAAATGATAAATGTTTCATATAGGATATGCAGAAGCTACAGATGACTGGTACAGTTGATGTGATGGGAGGTCTTTATAGGCTCAAAGTGCTTCCTTTCAGCCTCAATAAGGAGTCTAATTCCAATTGTACCACAGACTTTGTGTTTTCTAGTGTATCAGCACTTACATGTAATAAAGTTTCCATAGATTTGTGGCATTTTAGGCTTGGTCATCCTTCTTTTGAAATGTTGTTGTTGTTAAAACAGTCCTATCCTCGTCTTAATTCAGACAAAAACTTTGTATGTGATACATGTCATCATTCAAATAGAAAAAGTTGTATTTTCCTAATAGTAATTCTTATGCTTCCTGTGCTTTTGCTCTTATACATATTGATCTTTGGGGACCCTGCCATGTGACTTGTATGAATGGTTTCAAATATTTTTTTAACCATAGTAGATGATCATACAAGATTTGTTTGGATTTTTTTGTTGCATTCAAAAGTTGAAACACAATACCATTTACAGAATTTTGTCAACCATGTTGAGAGGCAATTCAACACTAAAGTGAAAACCATTAGGTCTGATAATTGGTCAGAATTTATCATGAAGCAGTTCTATCATGACACAGGAATTATTCATCAAACCTCCTGTGTTGAAACTCCCCAACAAAATGGGATTGTAGAAAGGAAACATCAACACTTACTTAACATAACCAGATCCTTGTTGTTTCAGTCCAATTTGCCTTCCATTTTTTGGTCTTATGCTCTCATCCACTCTGTTGTTCTTGTTAATTGCATGCTACACCTTTCCTTGGTAATAAGACCCTATATGAAAAATTGTATGAAACCATGTATAATATTAATTCTTTGAGAGTTTTTTGCTTTCTGTGTTTTTCCAGTACTTTGACTTCTAACAGAAAGAAGCTTGATCCTAGAGCCGCTACTTCTATTTTTCTGGGATTCAAGCCTAATACAAAAGGATATATAACTCTAGACCTTAAAACTAGAGTTGTTTCTGTTTCTAGAAATATTGTCTTTTATGAAGATTGTTTCCCTTTTACTGCTCAAAACAATAATCTTGATCCTGTCACTGTCTTGCCTGTACCTACTTCATCATGCGATACTGATGCTTCTTTTGATGCTTTTCATTATGAGTCACAAAATGATTATCATCCAGATGAATCCTTTACCTTAAACAACAATACTCAGATCCTTAGAAGATCCTTAAGACAAGTACATAGGTCAAACACATTTAAAGACTTCCACATCACATATCCTTCATCAACTGTTGCCAGTCACTCTGCAGGTACTAGCCTCTATCCTATTAGCTTTATTCTTTCCTATAGAAGCTTGTCTCCTTCTTATCACAATGTTATTTTGTATGTTACCCAATAATTTGAACCTCAGACATACAATCAAGCTTCCAAAGATCCTAATTAGGTTAAAGCCATGAGTGAAGAAATTGAGGCTTTGGAACTTAATCATACCTGGATTCTTACTGACCTTCCCAATCATAAGACTGCCATTGGGTGCATATGGTTTTATAAACTCAAGCATAAATCATATGGGTCCATAGAAAGGTACACAGCAAGACTGGTGGCCAAAGGCTATACTCAAATAGAAGGACATGATTATTTAGATACTTTTTCTCCTGTGGCCAAATTGACCACTGTCAGATTGTTATTGGCTTTAGCTGCCATCAATCAATGGCATTTAAAGCAATTAAATGTGAACAATGCCTTTTTACATGGTGATTTGAATAAGGAAGTATACATGATTATTCTCGAAGGAATGTAAAATGTTAAGCCAGGACAAGTCTGTAGACTTCAAAGGTCTTTGTATGGCCTGAAACAAGCTAGCAGGCGGTGGTATGCTAGGTTGTCTTCTTTTCTGATTTCTCATGGGTACAAACAATGTTCCTCTGGTTATTCCTTATTCATTAAACTTGGATTTGATGCAATTATTGCTTTGCTGATGTATGTGGATGATATTGTTTTGACTGGTAATGACTTGGCTGAAATACAAAGCATTACTCATTTGTTGGACAATGCTTTCAGAATAAAGGATTTGGGGGATTTAAAGTTCTTTCTTGGTTTTGAGGTGGCCAGAACATCTGCTGGTATTAATATTTGTCAAAGGAAATGTGCTCTAGACATTCTTAATGACGGTGGGATGCTTGGCTCCAAACCAGTATCCACTCCTTCGGATTACACTACTAGACTACACAAGAATTCAGGACTTCTCTTTCAGCTGAGGCTGCATCTTCTTACAGGATATTGATTGGGAGATTGATTTACTTGACTAATACTAGACCTGATATTTCATATGCTGTGCAACATTTGAGTCAATTTGTTGCTGCTCCAACTTCAACCCATCAACAAGCTGCCTCAAGAATACACTACTAGAAAAACATGATTTAACATCGGTAGCTTAACATCGGTTATCGGTAAAACCGATGTTAACGAAAACGCGGTGGCAAATTTGTAAATAAATGGACTTTGTTAACATCGGTTTTGTTAAAAACACCTCGAAACCGATGTTAACTAGTCCACATTAACATCGGTTTTCATGTTTTTAAAGAAAACCGATG
>PYAF01005799.1:140334-151377 GCA_007407185.1 Glycine tomentella
TACATTTTTAACTTTTTATATTTTCAGATGACGACATCGGTTTTGGTCGGGGAACCGATGTTGTGATATCACGTTAACATCGGTTTTGAAAACCGATGTTAACTTCTACATATTTAACGTCGGCTGATTCAACATCGGTTCAAAACCGATGTTGAATGTCAAAAATAACCGATGTTAAATCATGTTTTTCTAGTAGTGATACTTAGATACATTAAGGGATCTCCAGGAGCAAGAATTTTTCTACCTGCCAGCATTGCTATCCATCTGAAAGGTTTTAGTGAAGATTAGGTTGGTTGCCCTGATACTAGAAGATCTATCACTGGTTATGCCATATACCTTGGCAATTCATTGATTTCATGGAAATCCAAGAAGCAAGTGACTGTTTCTAGACGTTCATTAGAGGTTGAATGTAGAGCATTGGCCAGTGCTGCTAATGAGTTGCAATGGCTTACTTTCTTGCTGCAAGCTTTCCAGGCTCCTTTTCAGCAGCCTACAACTCTGTATTGTGACAACAAATGTGTTCTCCACATTGCTGCTAACCCTGTCTTTCATGAGAGAACAAAGCACATTGAAATTGACTATCATCTTGTTCGAGAAAAGGTCCTGACTGGCCTTGTGAAGTTGCTTCCTATTTCCTCTGCAAATCAACTTGCTGATATCTATACCAAAGCCTTACTACCTAGTGATTTTCAATTCTTACATTCCAAGCTAGGAATGTCTAACATTCATTCCTAGCTTGAGGGGGGCTCTTAGTCAGTATAGGTTATCATATAACTATAGTTAAAAAAGTTAGCTTAAGAGGTTAGTTTAGCTGGGTATCTTTGTAACCATAGTTGCAACAGTTAGTTACAAAGTTTGTTATCTCTGTAACTACCTATATATATTCAGCTGACTAATCATTTTCTGAAATCACAAATTCATTCAATAATAAGCTCGCTTTTCTTCTCCTTCTTCTTAGCTTCCTCTAGAAGTTTCTTCTTCTTCTTTTCCAAGCTTCTGTATCCATGGCTGATACAGCTTCTCTGATCTTATGTTGTTTGGCACACTCTCATTTGCCATTGTATCAATTCTTTTCCCTCTACCCGAACCCAATCCAAACACCAGCATCTTTGTAAACAAAGGAAGATTTGTTTGATGAAAACTTCTTGCATGTTGGTTACTTGCATTGGGGGGAAACCTTGAAGTATTGCTTGTGTTTTCACTCCCCCACTTGTCTTGATTTTGCACCCTGAATTTTCAAGTTGGTCAATTAAATGCATGTTTGGAAACCGTTAAGAAGTAAGAAATCATGTCACGGATGTTCAAGTTATAACTATTAGCTTTTCAGTGATGGTGAAAAATGAAAAACAAAATTGGGAAGTAGAACCAAACATGCTATAAGGAGTTATGGAAACTGAAAGTAAAAGGGAGGATTAGGAAGAGTACCTCTCAAAACGACTATAATATTTCTGACGTTCATGCCAGAGTTCTGTTTCCATAATGTCAATTTCAAAGATTGTCTACAAAAAATTTGGAATGATTTTCAGGAGCGAACTATGTTACATAAAGTTACCATATAGTGCTCTTGATCATAAAGTTGTTTATAGAAACAATTGAGTTTTTTTTACCTTCTCTGGAAGCTTCACATCCGAAAGTAAACGAGGAATATGATTACTACCAGCCGGAAGCTCGTAATAGACACATCTGAAACAAAAACCAATATCAAAATTATAGGAAGTTGTCTGAAGTTGAATGCTAATTGTGAAAATGAAAGGTATATTTCTATTTTCTAATAGCATACAAGACATTATCTTCTTTTTTGTTGTTGCAAATGTCCAAGCAAGGCTTCTCAATGAACTCGTCCCAAAGACTTATGCTACCCCCAATGCCGTCGCTGCTAAAAGTATAAGAACACAAAACAAAGGAAAAATTGAACTGTGTTATTTTCAACACAAAAAAGTAAATGTAAGGCTACCATCAAAGAAGAAACAGGCAGAAGAAAAGACAGGATAAAATTATTATTGAAAAATACTAACAACGCATTTTCTAACACATTCTTTTAAAGACACTCTTTATCATTGAATTGGATGAAATTTATTAAAATCACAATTCTGTAAGTCCCACTTTTTAACCACCAATATTTTATAATTTTTAAAAGAAATTAACTAATAATAAAGAATGTTAATAAAAACGTGTCAGAGAGTGTATTGCTAACAACAATCAATCATTGTACGCCAACCTTATTGTTTCTAATTTGTATGGCGGGTTTGGGTCTAGGGAAAGAGAACCAAATTTCTCGGCTAATTCACTAGCACTTCTAACAAACATGCTATCAGCTTTGACTGAATTTCTTATGGCCCCATTTTCCTATAAAACACAATAGGAGATTTAGAGGACATTAAGAACACATTGACAACTTTAGTATTAAAAACATTTGGGTGTTGTGCTATGGTACAATGTTAGTAATTCATACAGATAATTCATTTTTGAGTTCTCTGGTTTCAGCCACAAGCCGTTTATCATCAATCCATAAAAGTATGCAGATTCCCTAGATGAAAGACACAACATTTGTTTCCATCAAAATATATTGTATTGTATGAACAAAAAAAAAAAAAAAAAGAAAAAATACTACTAGGTTGCTGTGTGAGATAACCTGCCACATGAAGCGCTTTCCTTCAGTATCAAATTCAAAATCTACAAAACAAAAAATAGAATAAGAACTAGAAAACAAGTACAGAGAACCAAAATTTGAATTAAATACGTCAAACAAGATAAACCAGCTTACCTTGAGGATAAAAGTCAAATATTCTAGATTTCCCATCTAGCATCAATTGCGCATAGGCTTTTGGAAGTGCATGAGCACTACACAGAAGTAAAATCAGATAATTTTAACATGGTAAAAGAAATCTATATTAAATTCAAAGTTTATGGTATCAAATGGGTTTAAATTGGAAAATAGGAGAACATAAGAAAGTTACCTTGCCGGGGGAAGAACACTTAAAAGTTGATCAAGTGGTAAAAATGGGACACCTTTTTCAAATTTTACTCTCACCTGACCCATGCCTTTTAAGTCAGAAGCAAATGGACCATATTGGAATGGATAAAACTTGTACATTGCAGTGTTCATTTCACATTTTCAGTTTTCCATATAATGTATTACATATGAAAATTCAAGTGAGATATTAAACCATATTGGCTTACCATGTCCACGAAGCAACTGATGAAAAATAGTATTGAAGAACCCACACCAAACCTTCCGTGTACTTCTGGACCTACAATTAAATTGCAATCTATAACCACCACCATTGAAAGTTGACTAGTAAAAGGTACTCTGCTAGTGCATGTCTAATGAGAAGGGAAAAGAACAAAACCAAACATGACAGCAGCTGGCAAAGTTGTGTGAAGAAACACATACTATTTCTTTTCTTTTGCACTCAATGTCAGTAGGTCCCTCTACAAAAAACTTTGCTTTATAATATCTTTCTTTGTAACCAGGTGTTCCCAATTTTATCTGAAATGAATGACAACAGCACTTACTAAACTTGTATCCAATTGAAAAATAAGCACGCTTCATATCCAATGATCAGAGGAACAAAAAGTCGGATTAAAAAAAAATCAACCAAGTACTAAAAAAAGCCTTTGGGACAAAAGTATGAGTTAAATTTCTTCATGTGGGGTGTTGGTGTAATCTATAAGAAATCATCTTAGATGTGACTTTTAAAGTAATTATTATAAAAATCAATAACTTTCTATGTAATTGGATGATAATACAAAAACTTATACACGGCAAGTGTATTCTAATTAAATTCGTAGTATATACCTTGTCTGTTAGGAAATCCCTGCTGTTAAACAAGTCACATTTTTCTCTAATACATTTCTTCAATTCGTCTTTCAAATCCTTTGTGTTCTGCTCAATCTGATAATAAGGAGAAAAAAAATTATCAACAATTCAGCATCATTAAACTTCATCAATACATGTTTGTGACTAATCAAAGGTGTCAACAAAAATAAATAAATGAAGACAAACTCCTGAGTCCTGATTGACAAAACATCAACTTACTTCAGCATGTGTAGCTGAAACATTGTTGACCAAAACAGACTTAATCAGAAGAGTACAATCAGAAGTATTTTCTTCATCAAGATCTGAGCAAAATGTTGCATTCTCTTCGTCCCTCTTCTGGATGGAAATCAGGGAAGCACATGAATTAAATACTTTAAAATTTGAATGCATATGTACATTTTTCAAATATATTTCTACTTACAGCATCCTCACTATCTCTAATTAGCCTTCGCAGATATTTTTCTCGTATTTCAAATCTTTTCTTAAAGATTTTCTCTTCATATGCACCAACAGCAAGTATAAATTTTTCAACTCTTGATAACTTCAAAAAAGCAGCATTTTTCTCCCCAATCTGCTTTCATATCATTGACAAACAAGCATTGCTCATAAAATAGATTTTCAATTAATGGAATATAGGGGAGGAAAAACAAAAGGATACTAAAAAAAAGGAAACAAGACAGTAACAGTATTACCCTGCTCATGTCCACAAGATATCCTCCAAGTTTATTGAATTCTTTCTTGTAAACAGTCATTAGCAAATCAATAGCCCCCTGACAAAATTGAGCCAAACAAATAACAAAAGCTGAACACGCAATTATATTTTTATATTCACCATATCTAACAAAGAGTTTCCTAATAACCTCGCGAATTTCCAAAGTTGGCATGTGGGGCAGAAAATCGTTTCCAGCGAAAAAGCAAATGAAGATGATATCATCAATTATTCGCTCAAACTCAATGCTGTAATTTTTAGGAGAATCTTCTATCTTCATGTCTATCTCAAGATACTCCCTCAATAACCAAATATGCAAAAACTACAGAAAGTTATTAAATTCATAAGGCTCATGATGATATCAACAGCAAAATTGTAGTTGTAGAATGTAAATCAGTTATTATACCTTGAAAGGCTTTGCAGCATCTTTTGAGCGCTGCTGCTGTATTGGTACATCCTGTACATGCCTAGAATGTTAGGAATTAATTTTGTATACAAAGGTAAAATAGTAAATTTCAATTCTGTAGCTATTGCTGCATGCTGTGTTAAAAATTAAAATCACTTTATCACACGGTTCAGGATATTTGATTTTTCAAATTAAACTACACAAGATTATATCTATTGATATCTTGTCAAAATCACCTCTCTTAATATTGAAAAATGGGGCTCATGAGTTGCCATTGCCAGCATTATAAGATCAGCATCCTGCATTTCAAATTCAAAAGCTTGTATTAATATTGAAACATCAGAAGAAAAAAGCGGTTTGTCAAAACAACTTTCATTTGTTTGAACTATGATTTACTAACTGAGCCATATAAGCAATGACTGGTATATGGATTGTATCCCTCAAGACTACGCTGTTTCCTTATGTATGATATAATCTTATGTTCCCCTTCTCCAGGAACATTAGCATCAAAAAGAGTTACCTAAGTTAAAATTAACAAGTAGAGAAAAGATTTATCTTGATACAAAACAACAAAAGTGATTGACAATATTAAGGATGGAGTGAGTGGAACATTCTTAGGGCGAGATAGCACATCAGGCGTTGTGGACTATGCATGTCATACCATAATATCCTTCCATAATGAGTTAGAGGTTATCCTTGAAGAGATGTAGCTTTTAAGGGCCTTAGAGAGTTCATGCATGAACTCAGTGCCAGGTGTTATGATATTTGAATCTGACACATCAGATTCTTGTTTAGGAAGAACTTGTTTCCATTCCATTTCGAATTTTTTCCTTAGCCTCTCTTCCTCAGCTTCCTACAAATATACAAGAGCAAAATAAAATAAGAGATTTTCTTATACTGTGGTAATGATGAGGGAAAAAATTTAATAAATGAGAAAAAGAAAGATTAAGGAAAAGGATGAATAACCCACTTGAATTTCATTGTTCTTGGCAGCTTGAAAGCGCCTTGATCGTTGTTGATTCATTTTGGCACGTGGTGCAACCCCGTCTATGCACGAGAAACACAGAGCCTCTTCAGTTGAATTATTCATTAAAAGACAAGCAAAGATATTGAAACACTAACTAGTTCTGCATGGATGGGGCAAGTTCTTTAAGCCAATCAATGCGCATTCACTTCATGCAACTACTACTAGTAGTGAACTTAAGATACCAGAACATTTGCCAATAAAAAAAAAAAAAAGTACTAGTGGTGAACATATATGCAACAACAAAGCACCCTAAACCTATGAAGCAGATACTCTGACACAGATATCAGACTCGACTCGGATACTCTAACATGATCAGTGTCTAAAATATAGGACATCAGAAAATTGCACATAGACATGTAAAGAGACTAATGAAATGAAAAAAGATAAACATAACAATTAATCTAAATTGATAATCAATATTTGCATCATCATGTTCTTCTTGTATTCACCTTTTTCTTTCTTATGGTAATGACCCTTAGATGAGAATACCAAGGCGTATTATAACAACAACAAAAACTTGATCACTTCACCAAAAATGTATATTCACCTTCTTAAAAGAACTTTCTTTTTTCTCAAGATAACAAACCTCACATTAAAACAGGCGAGAAACATTATTTTTTATATTTTATATCATATTTTAAGCTGACTTTTCTAAAAATTAAAAAATAAAGATTTTCTTAATAATACTACTGCATTATTCCATTCATAAGAGAGCATCGACTCAAGTGTCTGAATTGTATAAATGTGTCAACTTGATGCTTAAAACAGAGAGAGGTGAGTTAGTGCTTGATAGCCCAAACCAATATTTGAGGCAAAATGCAGTTGCTAAGGTAAGAAAATAAAAACAAGTATCAAGTGGGGTTCATGATGAGTTAATTAATGAAACTATGAAAGTCTCGTGTCTCACCTATAGCCATGTAAAGGAGCTTCGAAGGCCTAACAGTTTCAACAAGCCGATCAATGTAGTCAAACACATTCCTGAACACATCTTGGAACGCTGTAGGAAATGGAATCTGAAAAAGATAACACATCACAATTAAAGCACAGATTAAGCCTACATATTAAGGGAAAGAAAAACAACAGAAGAATAAAAGGAAGCATGAAAAACAAGTGAGAAAGAAAGAGTGAGTAACTAACATTGTCATGATCTTCAGGGTGAAAACATGGGTGGATGATTGCATTCATGTTAACATACAAGTTATCAAACTTCACTCCGTTTGGGTCTTCTTGCATGGTGGGGTCCACCACGTCTTGCACGACCTTGTGATATTTGTTAACCCAACCATCTATAGAACGAAGGCACGCCCATTATAGCTACTATGATCTCAGTTTCTAATGATTCAATTCGGATTCTTTCTTTTTACGTGTAGTGCCAGCTTAACTAGAGATCATAAAGAGAAAGACTTTAGTCATGACTCGCATGCTACAAATGGCTATGACATGCTTTTCTGACGAGTGATCTGTGTTACACACTACATTTTCTTAATATGTTAATTTATTGCATTCATATGTTAGTGTGTTTGATTCAAAGAAAACGTAAAATGCAATGGTTAAAAAAAAAAGCAACAACAAAAGCAAAACATATATTTTGTGGAACAAGAAGATTTATTGTATGTGAATATTGGTCTGTTTAGATAGAAGTCATAATTGTTTTTTAGAGTTTTTTTTTATCAAAAATATATAATTTTTTTCCAATAAAAAAACTCTCATAAATATTTTTAACCTTGGATTCAAACACATTCTATATACATAATGACATTAACATATACATAATTTGCTATGAGAGGGAAAGTGAGAATCACTGGCTTCTCTACGAAGTTAAGTGGGAAAACGAAGAGACAGATGGGGATGGGTTAAAACTAATTAGAAGGTCTTTTCAAAACTGAGATTTAAGTATAATCATTAGTAGTGCCAATCAGCTAAGTTCAGATTACCAATATTTGCTATCTTCGAGAAAACAAATAATCAAGGACCACTTTGTTTTACAAAACGTTTTTCTGAAGTTTGTTTAAAATTTAGAAAATATTTTAAAAAATAAGTCAAAACTGGAAATAATAAATCAAATCAATGTTTATGATCTTGTTTGAAGAATCGAAAAAAAACGATATCATTTTAGAGTACTTTTTTTATATATGTTTTACAATTTTTAAAATTTTGAAAATAAAAATAAAAAATAAACACTCAAATAAAGTGTCATTTAAAATAATATAAAATAAGGTGTCATTTTTATAATTAAAAAACAGAAATTCAAAATAAAAATATTTTCTGAAAAACTTTAAACATTGTAAGTAATGTATTTTTATTAAATAAAATTTAGACTTAAATATATTTTTAGTTTATATAAAATAAATATGTTTAATTTGATTGACCTTTTTACCTAAAAAAACAAAAAAAAAAACACAAATGACATTTTTTTTATATTTACATAAGTGATACATACAAATCATTGTATAGGAACATTTCTCATTTTTTCTCATTTTTCTAATAATCGATTTCTAAATTATGTTTTTTTAAAATTGTTTTTTTAATTGTTTTGTATTTTTTTGTTTTAATAATTGTCTGTATTTATCTCTTTTTCTTGTTAAAAAAAATATTATTTTGCACATGTTGTTGCTAAAAAAATTATCATTTTGCATATTTTTTTTAAAAAATCCTTTGCATTTTCAATTTATTTAATTATTAAAATACATAATTGAAATTTTAAAAAAATATATATTTAACCAACAAGTTGAATTGAACTAAAATTTTAAATTACAAAATAGATATAAAATTATAAACAATAGAATAAAATATTTAAATTTGAAACAATACAACAAAAAATTTAAAATATAAACAATATAACATTAACTTAATGTTGTTGGCTTAAGCATATATGATGGGGTCATTTGTTTTTGGAATGGTATGTGATGTGACACATGGAACATCGATTTGGTTGACGTGGTTCTCAG
This sequence comes from Glycine tomentella, assembly GCA_007407185.1. Taxonomy (NCBI): domain Eukaryota; kingdom Viridiplantae; phylum Streptophyta; class Magnoliopsida; order Fabales; family Fabaceae; genus Glycine; species Glycine tomentella. The sequence goes on from PYAF01005799.1 coordinate 149,245, forward strand.
ATATCCATTTCAATGTGTATACTAGAGGAGACATGACGACCTTTATGATTTCTTTTCATCTTTGGGTCGAGGTTGATTCTTGACTCGTGACATAGTGGTCAATATGTTTCGTTGCGCAATTCTCCAAACAATCTTTTGTACATGTTGGAGACATTTTCCAACGTATACATATGATGTATGTAGTTCTTATACTTATGGTGAATATGCTTTTTACAAGCAACAACAACATGAGAACAAGGTATGTGTACTTTTTGAAATTTGTCACAATCACATCACATTTCATCTAAACTGATCGTAAAATTTTTCAACGGGCCAAATCTCTCTCGAGTTAATTGTCTCCTTGTCTAAGAATCAAATTCCAATGAACAAGGCATGTTTAGTTAAATGATCTTCTAGCCATTCCAATGATTTTATTGATTTTCTATTCTAATAAAGCTATAAAGACGAATTCAACACATTTTTTTTTGTTTATGAATTCAAGACATTTTAAGTCCAACTTGAAACAGATGATCTATTATTCTTCACATTCCATGGATATAATTTCGGTCCACCTAACTGTGCCTGAGTACACAAGCTTATTAAACATAAACTCACTGTTTCAATAAAATTAGGATGGTTTAATAATTTCTAAAAGTAAAAATTGACGGTACTTTATGTTTATAAGAAATTTTCAAATCCTTTCTTAAAAAAAAAGAAGAATTTTTCAAATCCATTTGATCCAAAATGCACATACATACATCTAACTCTGGCCGGATGCCAGGTTAAAAAACTAGTCGTTTCAATTGATGTCATGACTTGAAATCCTCTGCAATTAAAAGCTAATTTAAAGTCCTTCAACTTTGAGGAAAATCTAATATTTAAGAATAATTTCATATGAATTTATCAATAAAATCGTATATCGCATGAATAATCCAATTAGTATAATTAAGCTTATATATGAATTTAGTCTTAATTTATTTTTTCCTTTTTGTACTTGTATTTTTATAATAATAAAAATTGTAGCCCCTAACATTTGTAAACTTTCCAATTTTCGTCCCTATCGTTTACTATAGTTAAAAAAAGGTGACATATCTAATGGGGTGACGTGTCGTCGATGCCACAAAGGACATCTCAGAAGGAAATTAAGTTTTTGAACTTTCGAACAATGTCCTTGGACCAGATAAAAGAGTAGATTGATTTCTAACATATTGGAAAAATATTTCTTTTATGTTAAGTTATGGTTTAAGTGTTAACCATTACCTTTTTGGGCTAATATCAGATTTTTTTTTCTTGTTAGGTTTGTTTTGAGAGCAGTTATTTTGACACCTACCATTTTTAATGAAACAATTTTCTATTTGCACGTGTTGCATGTATATATATCGACCTTCCAACTCATAGTTGCCGACTTCATGTATGAATTGGATGTTGTACTATGAACATATTGTATAATAATCACAATGATTTTTCCTATCCAAATCAATTTGGCTTATAACTAATGTGTTATTTTCTTTTATTATTTACTTTTGCATATAAAGAGTTTCTCTATGCATTTTCACCGTGGGGTGAATTTCTGAAAGAACCCACCTTTCTGTATAAGGGAGGGACCGACTTCGACTTGTTGAAGTTGAACTCTATCAAATAGAATATTTTTTAAATCCTTGTATAAAATATTTTTTAAAAATCTTCCTAGCTAGCGCTACTTATTATTAAATAAAGAAAAAAAATACATTTTATATTTTGAAGACATTAAATATATTTACTTTCCATTTAATATTTGCTTTATATAATACTAAAATTAAAAAGATATATAGAATAAGAAGATACAATATACAACATTACTATGAGAACAAATTAATGTCTTATATGATTTTATCCAATAATTAGGCTTATGAAGTACTAGTAACTCCTAACTGTCACGATTCAAAGTATGCATGCATATTATTCATACTATGAATGTTCACTGGTGACGAGACCTGGATTGGATAGATTGTTTGATGAAACATGGAACCAAGTAAACATGAAACGAGGCATGGCAGGTGATGTATTTAAAGGAAATGAAGAATGCTTCAATGTTCCAACCTCCACCTTGGCACCAAAGACCCACCAGAACTTGAGGTTGGTGTAACGAGTTAATTCATCTTTCCTTTTAGAATT
>PYAF01005799.1:151477-193191 GCA_007407185.1 Glycine tomentella
AAAAAAAAAAAAAAAAAAAAAAAGGTTTCATGTGCAATTTTGTTCTCCGAAAAATTAAGATCATGAAATGTATTCTTAGATGCGGATTATATTTTAATGTTGGCTTAACCTTGATCTTAAGGTATTTCTAATAAAATTTAAACCCATACAGTATATATATAAAGATTCCCGAATCACAGCTTATGATTTTTCATGTTGTCAAAAAAGCTTATGATTTTTCTTCTCACGTCTAAAACAACAATTAATACGTGTTTGGCATAAAAAAAAAAATTAATACGCGGTTATATATTACAAAAGTTTATATACTACTTGATTTGGTTCAATATATTTGCTTTTACGGCTTATTAAAAAAAATGAAAAAAATGATTATCTTTTTTTCGTTTTAACCCTTTAGTTCAATCTTAATATCTAAACAATTCAATCTTCTTTAATCTTATCATATTAACCCACTTATGTATAATCACTTTCTTAAATATAATTGTCTTTACAATGGATAGAAGGACGGAAACGATAACAATAGCAAGCGCCTAAATACGAGATTATGAAATGTGATCATTTTTTTTATGTGTTGCGTAAACAGAGGACATGATCCTAAAGCTATGGAAGAATTGATGAAACAAAATCAAACTATAATTAAATGTCAGAAAAATGGGTACTCCTACTCTCTTGTTTTTATTTTCGATAAAATTCTAATCGTGACACTTACGCCCACAACATGATTAGTCTCAAGGTTTCTAGTTCTTGATCGATTAAAAAAAAAAAAGGTTTTCACTTGTTAATAGGAAACTTGGGTCAGACAAAAAAAATAAACAAATAAACAAAGACGTAGCAGTAAAGGATCCAAGATGCGATCTCCAAGACCAAGAGAACCATGGTCAAGCATATGCATATATATAATCGATCTATACCAAATTTCCATGGATTTCAAGTCAATCGACCTTGTTTTTCTCCTAATAATATACATTACTATTTTGTTTTAAATAGAAAAATATCCATATTAATTGATTAAATCTCGTGACAAACACAAAACGATAGGTTATTACACCTTCTTCCATAAAAGGCTCATCCCCAAGAGAAACCATTACATATATAACCAAGTTTATATATGGTGCAAGGCGACTACACGTCGAAGATGTTGGCGAATCTCCAAGTTATGCATAATTGTTTTTTATTAACTGTTGTAACTTGTAAATAAAAAAATTCCAATATGTGTAATGTGAAAATTGACTGAAATTTGAAGATTGTGGTTTTTTTTTAATCCTTCCATTCATTAGCATAAAAATATCTTCACTAATCTGAATTTCAGTTAAAAAGTAAATAAAGCTTAGAATAAAAATTGTGTTCATCAATGATGGAATCCAAAAGCACATGAATGATTCAATCTGATTAGTTCACATTAATCACATGAGTCTAAATTATTTAATTATTATGGTTTAAAAATATATAATATTTATTTTGGAAAAAAATATATTTTAAAATAAGTTTTACTTTTGATCAAATGCGATTGAACTCTCTGCATTTTTTTATTGATGAATTCGGTATTCAAACTTTAAAAAACATGAAATTTGGTCATTACTCTCTTTGAAGTTTAATGACCGAATTGGTCTATGTTTGATGGAAAATATAAAAACTAAAAATATAATTTATTTTATGAGTTCGTGACACTGAAATGAAAAACAAAAATGGTGGCATTAATTTCACGTAGAATAACTATTTCGTAATATAAAACTAAAGTTGACTTTATCCAAGTAATCATATCATAATCACTCTTAAAAAAATTTAAATACAGAGCAAAGAGAAAAGAGAAAAAGAAAAAAAAGGACAAAGACAATGCACATGCGAGTTGCGAACAACTGAACAAGGTGCTTGATGCAATTAGCAGAGCAAAAACCTGATCACTTTCTTCTTCTACACATCAACACTGCAACTTTGCAAGAGGCGAAATTTCACCGGCAAAGCCACGACTCCTCCGGCGACAATGCTCCGATCTCCGGCGAAGCTAATATACGCGGGACAGTTCACATAGATATGGTACCTCCCAGAGACCCAAGACCCGACCTTCCACTTGACCCTCCCGTTGACCTTAACGTTGACCAAAACGGCGCCGGCAGCGCTCTGGTCCTGCTGCAGCGAGCTGAGCACAAACGGCGAGACGGGGACGACGTTACCGAACAGAAACGGCGACCAGACGGCGAAGTCGCGGTGGCCCTGGTAGGTGTCGGGGAGCGCGGTGGCGAGGGAGATCTGCTGGCTACGGTAGGAGGCGTAGACGTGGAGAGCGTGGTAGTAGACGCCGACGCGCGCGTTGGGGTTGTGGGAGGAGAGGGTGACCTGCATGGTGAGGGTGAGGGTGTTGGGTGTGGGAGTGGAGAGGTTGAAGGCGTAGAGGGTGGCGTCTTGGAGAGTGAAGCGGGGCTTTGTGGGGCGGAGGATGACCCAGATGAGGAAGATGGTGAAGAGGATGAGGAGGACGAAGGCGGCGGTGGCGCCGAGGATGAGGCGGAGGAGGTTTCGGCGTTGGGAGGAGTGGTGGCCGCACTCTTTGACGGACATGGTGATGGTGGTGGTGGTTGGAGGAATAACTGAGAGAATGGGGGTTGGGTGTGTATATATGAATGCTTAAGGGCGAAAATGGAAATGTACGCGCTACTTATGTTGTACAATGTACAATGTCTTTTTTCTACACAACACCACATGCAATTCTGGTGGAGTTGATTAGCATGTTGAAAATTCCTGCAAGATTACTTTTGAAAGACAAAAGTCATTCTGTCAAAGATCAAAATTCTTGTTCAAAGTTTTCATTCGCACATTATAATAATTTTAACTACAAATTAAACATATATTCAAACGATTATGATTGACAATTTTTTTAAGAAAATTTAACGCATATATGTACTTAAAATTTCAATTCGACATCTTTGTTTAAACTAAATGTATTTCATACTATACTCAAACTAAATGTTTTTTTAGCCGTAGTTTGATAGGTTTTCTCTCCTACCTTATTAGAATTTTTTGTTCCACATTAATTAGGATTTTTGATTAACATTGATTTGGATTTTTTGATCAACATTAATCAGAGTTATTTTTAGTCCACGTTGACTACAGTTTTTTTTTTTTGCCTATCGCAGTTAGCGAGAGCTATTTTTTCGTCCGATAACGACTACCGATCAACACTAGTCTTGGACCGTTGTCGACGAAAAAAAATTCCTTACCTACTTTGACAAAATAAACCCTAAGTGATGTCGTTTGAAAAATAATTTTCATTGATGTTGATCTAAAAACATCATTATGTATGGTCGGTTGAAAAAATTTTGATCAAAATTATCAATACTTGTATTTTAAATTATTAAATATTTAAAAATATTTTAATTAAAATTTTCAAAATTAGATAGTGTTTATTTTCTATACAATTTAATACTAAAATTTCATCTATTTAAAATATAAAAAATAGAATTTTGCATATGGAGAAAATTAAATTACTCTATCCAAACAAAGAATTTAAAATTTAAGAAATTTGAATTAATTTTTCAAAAAATATTTAAAAATGAAGGAAATTAAAATCAAAGCACAATTCAAATTTTAATCATTTTATATTGTCTGATTGATATATTTTAGTGTATGTTTTCTCATATGTATGAATTTGGAATCGAATTTCCAGATAATTGTACGTATAATAGGCTATAGAATATGATAAAAATGCGAGATAAAAAATGATCTAATAATTACATTTTTATACAATAATTTCTTACTACTTCTGAGTACGTAGAATTAGTATATCCATATGCACGTCTTACATGGTAAAGTCTAACACATAATTAACTGATGCAATGTTAAAAAGAAAATTAATAAAGATGAGAAGAAACACAAGATGAAAATAAAAAGAAGGATAAATAGTCATTTTTATTTCTGAATGTGTAAGGTGTTGACAAATCTGTTTTTAAAAGATGAAAATTCAAATTTTTGTCCCTGAAAGTGAAAAAAGTGTGACAAATATATCCCTTCGTTAACTTTCGTCCGTTACCGCTAATATCAGGGACAAATTTATCAGTGCACTACACATTCAAGGATAAATTTATCAGCTCTCATCCAAAATATAATTTAATCTTCATATTCTTTCTTTTTTAATCATTATAAGCATAATATTACAATAAACACTTAAAAATTAGGAAAACAAGCATAAGTTAAAACAAACATAATAATAAGCATAATATTGATTAATAAACATAATTTGGCTATTGTTCTGAAATTTCTATTATAACAATATTAGATAATAATAAAATTAAGTTGAGTCTTATTTTTCGTAAGGATTAATTTAATGACTGTGTATTTTAATTTGTCCGAGCCTCATATTTTTTGTAAGTATTATAAGTAAAAACAAACATAATAATAAGCATAATATTAATTAATATGGATAATTTATTTTTTGTTCTGAAATTTCTATTATAACAATATTAGGTAATGACCAAATCAAGTTAGGTCTCATTTTTTGTAAGAATTAATTTAATGACTGTGTGTTTTTGTTTGGGTCTCATATTTTGGATAAAGTACTGTCACATTAGAAATTTCAAAGCAAAAGTATAAGATAATACTTACCCAAAATATGAGACTAAAACAAATTAAAATTCACAGTCATTAAATTAATTCTTACAAAAAAAATAAGACTCAGTTTGATTTTGTCATTATCTAATTTTTTATAATAAAAATTTCAGAACAACAAACAAATTATGCTTATTATTATGTTTGTTTTAACTTATGCTTGTTTTTCTAATTTTTAAGTGTTTATGGTAGTGTTATGCTTGCAATGATTACAAAAGAGAGAATATGAAGATTAATTTATATTTTGGGTAAAGAACTGATAAATTCGTCCTAGAATGTGTAGTGCACTATCTCTGATATTAACGTTAACGGATGAAAGTTAACGGAGGGATATATTTGTCACACTTTTTTTACTTTCAGGAATAAAAATTTGAATTTTTATTTTTCAGAAATAAATTTGTAAGTGTCTTACATAGTCAGAGATGAAAATGACTATTTAACTTAAAAAGAATGAAAAGTAGTTTATGGTCATTTTAAAGAGAGTTATGTTATATGTCGTGCAAAAAGTATGAAGAAATTTATCAAATAAAACTGTAACACTTGTGATTGTGCAAAGGCTAAGGTAAATTTTGTATCCTTTATTATTCTATTGTAAAAATAAGAATAAAAAACATAAATATGAAATAATTAAATTAGGTGATTGTTGATTTGATAGAGATAAAAAGAAAAATAATGAAAAGGTGTTATAAAAAATATTACTTGTATAACTCTTTGAAGGTAGTTTGTAGTTTTCAGTAGAAAGTTTGCATTATATTCCATCAATATAGGTGACGAAAGAAGAAGAAGGAAGAAGAAAACGGGTTTTAAGAAGAAAAACAAACTTCTATTAATCAAAGGATGTGTAATTTTTAAAGTTGTCTTTTTAAAAAAATAAAAATAAATAAACAACTGACATCGAAATGTCTCTTTCCTTTTAAAAGAATTATAATACACTATTGAAAAGATCTAATTCAAATAATTGAACTAATTATAGTAAATTCTCAGTATTTTTACAAATAAAAAATGTTATAATGCTTCATATTAAACATTAAATGTTATTAAATGAATCATTTTGTTTTAATAGTATATTTGATAATTTTGTTACTATTTTACATCATGCTTTCTAAGACATAAACTAATCGCTACAACAATTATTAATGTAGGTATTGCCTATGCTAGAAGCCTCAAGATTCGCAAAACTGTGATTCAATTGTTATGAAGTTGATATAACTAGAGTTCCATAGTCATTTACTGTTGGAATATTTATGAGTAAATAGTTGTCAGTCGACCATTTTTGTGGCATATGATTTAAGCCACTTAGAAAATTAAAATCTGATTTTTATAGATTTTCTAATAATAAAGGAGTTGGAGAGATTTTCAAGAAAATGAATTCTTGTGAAAGATATCTCAAGATTTGTATATTATTTTAAAAAAAATAATTTTTTTCTTCTTTTTCTCTCCATAAAATTTTAAAATTAGATCTGCCAATAAATAAAAAAAGTAAGAAAATTTTGAAATTTTTTTAATCTTATATGATATAAGAGATTTAATATTTTTATTTAAAATTTATCAAGATACTCTTTATGATTTCATTAATTATTATACCATATGTTCATGTTCATTATTAATACTACAAGTACTATAGTTAGAAATTTCGAGAACAGTGAAGTGGCCTTGCTAGACTTTGGAAAAGACGGGTCTTGCTGACTTGATACCAACTATTCAGTGAGTGGATCTAATTTGCAATTGTAATTTGTAAGAAGCCAATTTTTTGTTCTAAACTTGAAATATAATACAAGGAAATTAAGGCCTGCTTTGATAATAGTTAGAGCATCTTTAGTGATAGATCTTAAATTGAGATCTTAGACTACTTTTTGGTAGATTCCATAATGCCAAATAGGATTAAAGATCTCTTAAGATCTCTTCCATTTTTTCTTTAATGGTAAATCTCAATTTTGAGATCTTAAGGAGAGAGAAAAATGAAGAAACTTTATTTTTTTTGAACAATATGCAGATCTTAAGAGATCTTCCACAAGAACCCATCCTCCATGGTGGAGATCTCTTCAACTCATTTATTGGGAGATCTAATGAAAATCAGATCTTAAGTTCAAGATCTTTGCTTAAGATCTTGCACTAAAGATGCTCTTAGTACTACTTTCATATGTTTTTTTAAACAGTTTTTTTTATCTTCATAAAATTATTTAATATTTACTTTATATTCGACTAGACTGCAATAATGCAAATTAAATGCAGACTATATCATCATTCGTTCATATTGGAAACCAAAATTTAAACATTTAAGAAAATGGCTGAATTTTCCATGACTGCATGCAGGATATTATTTTTGTTTAGTTATTCAGTTTGGGTGTTTCTTCTCTTGTCCCCTCCTTCAAATTAAAACTTGATTTAGTGTGGTTTTGAAAATGGACCTAGTGCTGAATACATGGCATATGTTCATAGGAGACTGAGTTATTCTGTCAGCTGGTCTCCCCTACTTTTAGAAAATATTTGATGAACACCTAATATCCTATTTAACATTTAAAGAAAAAAATTATAAATATGATAAATTTATATAAATAATTAAAAATATAAAAAATGAGAAATGTTCTTGGAATACGCGTTTTAAAGTAAATGATAATGTATCATTGCTCCTACTTTTTCTGAGTTAACATACTTTAATATCACCTGGTTTCATTCTAGAAGAACACATTACACCTAATAATTTTTTGCATTATTAAAAGATAAACAAATAATCAGTTAAAGAAAATATTGTCAGAGGCCTCAAGCTAATTAGTTTAGCCTAATACATGTATTAATTCTAATTTTACAAGATAAACTCGATATGATCGTCACATATATTATTAGCTAGCTAGCTAGTGTTACATAAGTCACCTATTAAAAATAATTATTAAATCATGATTAAAAATAATAAAGATTGAAATTAAAATATTTAAAAATTTAAATTAAAATATAATATAACAATCAAATCTCTAAAAGATTCATTAAACAAATCAACAAATATCCCAATTATCCTTAATCCATCATCATGATTGACACCACCTCCATTGCCATGATCATGTCAATATCGTTGTCAGCATCGCCACTATTGGACAATGGTGAGGACAACAACGATGACAATCATGATGGTTGGCGACGATAGTGGTATTGACTACAACAATGGTTATAGATGATGACAAAGGTCAGTACGTCAAAGGTGGTAGTAGTTGACGACGATGGTGATGTCGACAACAATTATGGTAGGGGTTGTAGCTGTGGTCATGGTGATGATAACAACAATCATGGTGATTAATTAATTGAGATATTTTAGAAAGTGATAATTAAGATGGTTTATTTATTATTTGATTAATCTTTTATAAATATGATAATATATTATATTTTAATTTGAAATTTGAAATATTTTAATCTTAATTATATATTATTTCTAATCTTAATTTGATAATTATTATTAATTATTTTCATATTCTCACGTATGTTCTTACAAGAGTCATGTTATATATATTCAAAGAACAAATTATCTAACTCAGTATTCCAGATTAGTAGCATTGCCACGACAGAAGAAGTAAGACGCTCATTTTAGACTTTAGTAAAAGTAATATATAAACTAATCAAAATAACTTATAAGCAAACAGTTATTTCTTCTGCAATTCATTCATTATCCCCTTAACTCAATTAATTACACACTGAGATAGGAATTTTGAGTGCCCGAGTTTCAAGTCATAACTTCATCATTTGAAAGCAGTATCTTGAATAATAAAAGATGAGGCCTTTTTGGCCCACACAAGCTAAGGATATGCCTTTATCGCAATCGAGCGAGGTTCAATATTTAGAGATTTGCTTCATATTTATCTTCCTGTGCCTGTTTTCATTTCTTCTTCAGTGACATTGAATCTTGCAAATGAAGAAAAGGGGCAGCAGAATTTTCTTCGAACCTACACTTTGAATATCCTATAAACAGTTACAAGAATACAAAATCTTTTATCTCCTGATCAGAAAATGATTCAAAATTAAAGGGAACGGACAAAATACAAAAGCGATATAGGAATAAAGCAATATGATAAAATTGTAAATTAATTAAAGGGAAGGAAAAGCATATGATAAAATGACGAAGGTAAGGAATCATTTTCAATCCAAAAACTTGACCATTGTAACTTTGGGTGAATGAACCACCGTGAAGGAACCAAAGTTATAATGATTTCTTGAGATTTATTTAAATTATACTAAGCTCCAAACTTATTTAAATATACACTATATCCCATTTGTATCAACTTAGTTACATGGTAGTTTTTATAGACATTTACACTCCTCCACCTTGAGCTTTGTCTATATTATATAGTGCCTGTTTAATTTGGCTTCCAAAATGTACTAATTAAAATGATAAAGTCACGTCCAAGTGAGTAATAAGATGCAAAAGCAAGAGAGAGCAACTTCAATGTCAATTGTAGAGCAAAGCCAATCAAAACATATTGGTAAAACTCGAAACTTCCTCCCATATTACAGTCCACCTCATTTGAAGTAGCTTATTTAGAAATATTCTAACAACTATCAATTAAATACGAGTAAAGAGTCTAAGCAATTAAAGAGTATAAAAAGTCTTTAAATTGTGAATTAGGAATAATAATGTATGATAAATTTATTAATTTTTCAAATCTTAAAATATGTTTGATTCTTATAAGTTAGCATTTTTTTGTCCTTCTAATTTTATTTTTTTAATTTTAGTTCAGGTAAGTTTGTATCCTTTCAATTTTGATCTCTCCGGAAAGATATTTTGTTTATTTTTAGTTTATGTAAGCTTAAGTTTTTCCAGTTTTGGTCTTTATAAGTGTAAACTTATAAGGACTATAAATGAAAAAATTAGAATATTAAATGGATCAAAATTAAAAAAATATAAACTAACATTAACTAAAAATAAACAAAATATTTTATAGGAAAAAAACACAAATTTTCATGAATAAAACATATTTAAACCTATTATTTTATAGAGTTATCGTGACTTTAGGCTTTGAAAGAGTCCTAATACAGATGGGGCCCAAGTTCAGTCCATAACACCATAACACATGACAGTAAATATTTAGTAAGGGAAAAAAATAATTCACATATTGAAATAGGTACTAAGGTTGATTTTGAAATAACTATGGATTATGGATTGCAATTTGCAACCATCCTCCTCGAGGAGATTAACTTTTTGTTGCCGCGCTTATTGGCTACAAATGATACTGAATTTTACATTAATAATAACAAGTTATGAATGTATTAAAAGATCAGCTACCTCATTTTTTCGTCAACAACTAAAACTACTTACTAGACAAATCTCGTGAATGCTAGCATGAGTTAACAAAAACTAACCCATTTAAATAAACAAAAAAAATTGGTTAAAGCCCCACGGGCTTAATTGCATGCATGTAAAATCATTAGCACATATAAAGGCATTTATCTTCATCTTGATAAACACATTTTGAGAACTTCAATTGCTTTCTTTTATCCTCTCTTTTTTCTCATTCTTGCACCAAATCTTTCTGCCATGGATGATCACAAAAACGAGTCATCATCATCATCACCTCTACACTACCCTCTCGACAATTCCACGACGTCGAACCGCGCTACAACTGCTGCCGCCACCACCACCACCACTTTGTTTGCATTTCTCGGCGAATGGATGATCTTGTTCATCACGTTTTCAATTGCCTTGTTCTTCTTTCCCCTCACCCCTGCCTTCACTCTGCACTCAACCACCACTTCAGTTCTCAACATCACACAAAACAACAACTTCACAGCCAACTTGGGTGTGAGTTTCTTCGTGGAAACCACAAACCCTTTTGAAGGGAGCATCAACTACGCTTCCTTCAACGCCTCACTCTTCCACAACAATCAAAAGCTCTCAACTTTGGTCTCTATACAACAAAAAAAAACAACCCTACAAGCCAAGTTTCACGATGTGTCTTTGACAATTGATGAATGGGGTCATCATCATCATCGTGATGGAGCATCATCATCGTGTGGTTTTGCATACATGGACTTGTGGTTCAGCGTTGATGCTAAGAGGGACAAGCTTCAAGGCCATTGTGGTGAGGTGAAGTTCGAACTCTGCACTTCCTCTGAAGCAACAACCATTGTTGCAGTACCCTCGTTTCTTGCTTCATGTGATGTTTACAGTGCCTTGGTGCACAAGGTTAGGCTCGGCGTGTTGCTGCTTTTGATGATCCTTATTCTTGTGAGTGCTGCACCGGTTCCACTACTCGTTGAGAAATTCTCTTGCTTTGATTCTTGATTCTGCTTTTGCTACTTTTCTTGTATTTGCTTTTTGATAGCAATTCTTTTGCTTTGAATCTTGATTCTGCTTTTACCACTTTTCTTGTATTTGCTTTTTGCATTTTTGTCATGGATTTTAATTCCATGTGATGTCACACTTTTATCTTGAACATGAACAAATTAGTATATAATATACTCCATTCTTGTGATGGTTGTACCCCCTTTGAATACATGTAAATAGATGTATCAGTTTTCTTTGTACATTTCATTATGTTATTCTGATTCAATAAAACAAATAATATTCTTTGATGGTTCAATGCCCTCTTTGTATTCGATAAAATTTGTTTTCACATCAGTTGCTTCCTGCAAAGCACAATAACTAAAATTGTATTTTGATGACTTGTAAGTAAAGGTACAAGTACATGTAGGTCAAGAAAAATCTACAATATAATATAAATAATGTCGAGGTTTATTTTTTGTGTTGAGCATTTGAGCTCAATTGTTTCTTGAAATTTTGTTTTCCAAGAAACTTAACTTGGAATCCTTAGATAATGTTGAGACTCCTTGTGCTGTCAACAAGTTTGAACCATTGGCTTGCAGGGTCACAAGTGTTATCTTTGCTTAGGCATTGGCAAATATTGGTGACAATGATGTTGTTGGTGTCTACATCAAGACACACACCAGAAGCATTGTTGGTTTGAGTTGAGAGGTGCATCTTTGAATCAGAGATCATTTCCCATCTTGAATTGGGACCTGAACATGCATTACCAAGTTTTGCTTGCTTCCCATCTTCCTCTGCTTGTAGACAGAAATAGGTACCCTTTATTGATAGTATCTTTTGGTCCGTGTATTCCCATGCATCAGAATTAGAACAAGGTCCCAACCTCAATGGCTCAACCGGTGAATTTCTTAAGATGCAAAGACCGGTCAATGGGTGAAAAATTACTTTGTATGGTTTAGCTTCTGATAACCCTGGCCCTGCAATACGTAAAGAGGATTACAATCATATTATCAATGATAATAATATATCAAGAGGATTACAATCGCATTGTCAATGATAATAATATATATTCATATGTTGATATGTAATATTAATCCTTATCTAATATAATTACTTTATCATCGTGTGCTTATAGTCTTGATCAATCTTCACGTGACATATAATTGAAATTTTTAAGTTATATGTCACTAGAAAATTGGTTGGAGGCTAAACATGATGATCTTAAATCATGTAATAATAATGTTTGCTTACCAACACCCTTTTTTTCCAATACATTTTTTTAATTGGTTGAAATTTACAAGAGTTTTGTTAATTTGAAAACAAAACCTACATATTAAATAGAATTCACATGAATTTCTCTCAATGAGAGTAAGTTGAAAAAATGTGTTAGAAATTGTATTGTTCACATTATAATTTTTATTTATTTATATGAAAAAATTATTATTATTATTATTATTATTTGTCATACCTATGAAAGGAAGTTGAATAGCTGAGATCCTTTGCAAGAAACTTGTGTTCCTAACCTGAATCCAATCCGAATTGAGAATACCAAAATATTCCTCCATTCCAACAACCCCTTGTCTAATGTAATAATTCCCACCAAGTGTCCACAAGGCCCAATCCAAGTCAAGTTGGGCCACCAATGCCATGAAACAGTTGAAGTACCTATTGTCATTCACATTTGTGCCTCTCAAGTCCACCCCAAACTCACTCACAAACAATGGCCACCCTTGCTCCAACAAGAACCCTGCCCTTCTCATCACATTCTCTGTGATTTGCCCACACACTTGGTTTGGATTCCCTAATGTCCATGCCTGACCATCACTGAAGCTGTACCAGTGCACCTCAAATACTAGTTTCCCATTGAAGCTAAGTTTCACTGCCTCATTTCTTATGAATGATAGGTCCGTGTCAAAGTTTAGACCAGATAGAATCACAAGAACATCTGGATTTGCTGCATGCACTGCTTCTGCTCCTTTTGGCATGTACCTATAATTCATATATAATAGTAATATTATTTGTTGATCTAATCCTATTAAAACATGATTATTTCTAGTAAAGAATACTTGTAATATAGACAAAAAAATAATATTATAAATTTATCATGTCCATGAAGGCTATGCTTCCATTGAGGCCGTGAAATGAGATAAAATAACATCTTGTACAGATCAAATAAATTATTAAAGATGTAATTTTGATATCAAGCAGGTTAAAAAATAAACTCGTAACTTGAGACTCTATGATTACCGAACAAAAAGAAAATCTGATTAATATGAAATAGGAAATGAAAATAGAAAAATTAAATAGAATAAAGATTTCATTTCATTTTAACTAATCCAAATAACCATAATCATTATCATTTGATTTTATTTTCTCATATTCTATTTTTTTTCTCTATCATATTATGTGTGAGATTAAACCTATTTTATCTCTATCTTTTTTATTTAATTATATTGTTTAGGAATTGAAACCAATGATCATTTATACATAAACATCATCTTCTCTCAATCCATCTATGCATCTTTTACTAAGAATAAAATTATAATTGTCTATTGATACTTACAAAAATGAATATAATATAAAATTATAATTATATATAAACCTAACAATACTTACAAATTTAAGGTTGAAACACTTCCGTTTATCTTTTTTAATATAATATTTTACATTCCACCTTAAAATGATTAAAAATATACTAGTAATAAGAATATAATATTTAATGCTTTTTATTAGTATTGTAAAATGAATATAATTTTCTCTCATCTAAAAAAAAAGAAGAAAATCGCTAGACAATGATTAAATGATTAGAAATATAATAAGAAAAGACTATTTAATGCTTTTTTTATTAGTTGTATTGTAAAATGACACTTTTTTTTTGGGGGGTGGGGTTCCAATTTACCTGTACCAAACGTTGACATTTTGTTTGGGACCTCGTAGTTCATTTCTCAAGCTCATGGCTACCACATTAGTCACACCTTTGAAAATAGTTGCCATCTTTGTAAGGCCCATAATCCAGAGGTCTGGATCAAAATACTGATCCCCAAAGAAGCCATTACTGTCCAAGTTACTGCAGCACCACCCTGGCTGGCTCACGTGGTTGTCCAAAATCACCATTACATCCTTCTCTCCAAGGCTTTTCACCACTGCCTGAGGACGTTCAGGTAATAATATTATTATTATTGCCTTATACAGTTCAAACTTATATAGAAACCTACTAAACATATATATATATATATATATATATATATATATATATGGTTGTTGTGGGCACATGGTTTCCATTTTGATACTCAGTGACGATGAAATTAGGTGATGAAATTAATTTATCATCATTAAGAATTTAAGACAAAAGGGATATTAGTTGCTTGATTAAATATCAATATTATACATCATATACACCGTAAAAAAATACATCTAAATAGAAAAAAAATAGTAGTTAATTAGGTTTATTAATTTTATTAGTAATCTCGAATAGCAGCTCGTAACGGTCATCTCTAAAAAATGCTATAGCGCTATAGCGGATAGCGCTACACTCTACTGCAAAGTATATAAAAGTAAATATATTCTTAAACATATATATATATATATATAATAATAATAATAATAATAATAATAATAATAATAATAATAATAATAATATATGGTGATGAGCATAACATAAAATAAAAAAATAAAAATAGAAAAGAAGACTCTTCCAGCAAAGAGCACTAAGGTACAGAGAGAAAAGCAAGTCCACGATGGTGCCAGAAAAGAAAACTTGAAAAAGAAAACAAAAGCAATAAAAAAATAAATAGAAGTACAGGAGTAGTGAGTGAGAGAGAAAAACAATAAATAAATAAATAAAAGTACTTCGTTTTCTTTTTTATAGAGTAAGAAATACTCTTCCAGCAGCTACTCTCCCTCCTCTCGTCGCCACCGCAGCAACGTCTCTCCGCCGTCGCAAGACAAGCACGAGCATTCCGATCGCAGTACAACCACAACGGTTAGACCCGGTTCGCAGGATTCTCTCTCTCGCTCGCGCTCTCCATCTCCGCGAACCAAGCGGTTGAAGAAAGCCCAATCCGAACGTGAGCGTGAACCTCGTGAGAGCGATAGCGCTGCACCGCACCCACGATAGCGGTCGCTACCGCCACTTTCTCATATGCTCTGTCGCGATGCGGTTTGTGGCGGTCGGTCGCCGCACCGCACCGCTATTCCGCTATTGCGCGCAATAGCGCCGCTATTGATAATTGTGGTATAGACTTTGTTTAATTAATAAAAATTGAATTGCTAGTATAAATGTTATATATTTTTTTATGTACTAATGGCACAAAGTATCATACAAATTAGTTAAACAATACTATATGATATACTAATAATATAAATTGATTTTCCAATTAACCATGCATTAATAAGTATAAAATTATATTGATACAAGTCAGTAGCACAAAATAATTTTAAATATAAAACAATTAACTAACACAAATTAATAATTTGTCTTTCTTTCAAGATTTAGGCTACCTAGCTAGCTTACATTTAATAATTTCATGTTTCAAGTCAATTATATATATTAGCAACAATCAATAAGACTAAGTAAATTAATGATTTGGGTAAAGAATAATTAGCTAGCTAGCAACAATCAACATACCTGGTAAGCTTTGATGAGGGGAAGATCGATGATGGAGGGGTTGATGGCTTGGACACCATTCAAGGATTGAATTAGGCCAAGATATTGGAAAGAGTTTCTCACAGTGAGAGAAGCAATAGAGTCATTAGTGACCAAGAAAAGTGGCCATGTGAGTCTTACACAGTTGAACCCCATGGTTTTGATTCTCTTGGAAATCTCATCCAAAGGTTGTTGGCTTAAGCCCTCAGCCACCACAGCATCCAAATGGGACACCCAATTCACACATGCTAGCTTCACCCTCTTCCCACTTTCGTCCACAATCCACCGTTCACTCGTGTGTAGTGGAAAACCCTTCACAACCACGGGCTTGGTTGTTTGGAGTACTGTGACACCTAATAAGAGGAGCACTATTACTCTTATTGTTATCAGAGGGATCATGTTCTTTGATATATATGATCATGTAATGTTCAGTGTGTAAGATCTTCGATATAGTCACGAGTCACCAAATTAACCACCCTTATAATTTTTCTCTGTGCAAATGTGGACATATATAGGCATATAAGGTGTCTCGTGACTCAACTTTTATAGGTTGTCGCAAATCCATTTTTTGAAGTTAGCTCACTTTATATATATATATATATATATATATATATATATATATATATATATATATATATATTACTGTTTTAAATTTGTCTTGTTATTTCTCGTACATGCGAAAACATATTTTTATACCTTTAATTTATCGTTGCAATTAATGTGCTCACTTGTATAATACTATTGATGTTGTGTTGTGGAAATTTTAGTATACTTCTAATTTTATTTTATTTTTTGTATACGTTGTCTGAATATACTAATTTCCAGCTCAAAGTTGCTCCTTAATTAGTTATCGTTGGTTTGTTGAACTTTCATTTACTTTCCAACTACTTTGACATAACTATCGGTAATCGAATTAAAAATGCACAAAAAGTCATTGTCACGTAATTAACAAAGATTTCACAAATATTTATGGAATGTTGTGGGTTTTGACGCTTGATCAGCTGTAAATTTCAAGTTATGATAAAAGGAAAATGAATATTAATTTACTTCACTTCAAATTAATTATCGTTTTACAAAATTAATGAAAAATTAAATACTTTTTCATGAAATATCATTAGTAGAAGTGGTTGTTACTGTGTAATAAATGAAAAAAAATTAACTGATAAGAGAAATAGAAGATATTAAGATTTTTTTGGTGAAAATGTATTAAGAAATTACATAATACTATATTTTATGAATATCAAAATATTAATTACAAATTTTAATACTTGTACTTAAACCTTAAATGCCATTAATAAGAACGAAAAGAGTACAATTAAGCGAAAAGTCTTCTAATTAAGTGATATAACCGGTGGATCTCTCTCTTTCTTTTGTGCTAAAACAATTCTGCATGAGAGATTTACGCAAGTTTAAATAATGATGTAAATCCATTTATGATTTATACTGTTACAATTTACAAATTGTAAATATTGGTCATCTTAAAAGTTATGTCTACGTATATTGATGAAAAGTGATCGAATGGATTTGAATACCACTAAACTTCAGATCAGCATTTAAATTGTTTAACACAAGATAAACTCGAATGTCATCATGGATAACTTAGTGGCGGAGAGTATTGATCGAGTAGTTTATATGAGATCTTAGATACAAATTCCATTGCTGTCATTGTAGAAAAACTAATAAAACAAACATCCCTCTTTTCTTTCCAATTTAAAAATGAGAAATGTAGAATATTTTTTTAAAAGTTCATTTCATGTACAAAGAGAGCCATTGGTGAATGTTACAACAATGATAAGTTAGTTGACTAACTATGGAGCATATTATGTTCGCACGACCTATTTTAAAAATTTAGTATTTGACATCTAATTGGCATTGCATAATTTAGAGAAATGATATATTAACTTCATGTTAGAGAATTATAAAAGTCTTTGTTTCAAATAAACAAAGACAAGTATGTATATAAGTATAAATAAATTAAGTCAGAATAGTTTGATTTTTTTTTAATGATACATCTCTTATTTTGATACAAATCTAGCCTTGTCCATACTCACTTTGTAATAGACTAGCTTGTGTGAAATCCTGGTATGGGATAAATAAAGGCTAAGAAAATAATAATAATTTATATAAGCATAGAGAGATTGAGTATAATTGATTCAATTTTTCTAGATGATACATTTCTTGTATGGGTATTGCTATTGTCACTACCAACTTTGCTATTGGCACTACCAACACATGTGAGATTCTTTTTTTGCCCACTCAATTGGTAATGGAAATAGCCTCCCCTTTCCCTCAGAATTCTCCCTTGTGCAACCCCCACACCATCATCCAACACGCCGTGTGCCGACCCCACCTTTGGCCAGAACCGTCACGCCCCACCCACTAGATCTAGACACCCAACCTAGATCTAGAACCGACGTGCCATGCCTCTGTCGTGGGCCACCATCGTCTTCTTCCATCACACACACCCCAATGTCGTCCTCCAGCACATCCGTGTGCACTTGCTGTCAAGATCTACGTCGCACCACCCACCTTAACCCTGTCAGAATTCGTGCCACCCCCATTGGGATTTATGTTCATGTTGTGTGAGTGTCTGTGTTGTTGTGAGTGGTCAAGATTTGTTTGTGTCTAAAAGGGAAGGGTCTACAACATAAATACATTTTTGTTTAGTAAGAAAAAAAAATAGAAATATGATTCCATTGTTGTACAGTACAACAATGAAATCGTATTTCTGTTACTTAATTTTTTTTGCACCCTAAACAAAAGTGAAAATACTATTTCGTTGTACACTTGTACAAAAAAAAATCATATTTTCGTTGTTTTGTGTTTTTCCACCTTCCATATAGGCAATAAAAACATGATTCTATTATGTTTTCATCTTAGGGGTAATTTCATAATATAGCTAAAAAGCATAGATGTGACTAGTGAGATTAACGACTATGATACCGTCAATAGCAACATCCTTGTTGTATATGCACATATACAAGTCCAATCCATACTTAGTTTGTATTGGGCTTGTGAAAACATCAACATATCAATTTATTAAAAATATCTAAATGAACAATTGAAAAACTAAAAAAAAAAATATTATATTCTTTTTTATTGTTTATGATAATCTTTTTTATGCGATTTTCATCATGTTCATGGTCCTTTTTTCTTTTGAATTTTCATAATTTTCCTGTGGATATGTCTAAGGAGAGAAGTTTCACATAATTAATCAATAAAAAAAAATCAAAATCGTACAAAAATTAAAAACGATGAGTGTTTCAAAACAACAAACATGACCCTAATTTAATACTTTTAGGACAAACATGTGAATCAATAAAACAAAAAAGTTAAAGACTATCCTTATATTTTAGCCCTTTTTCATACATATAATTGAGAATTGAATTATTAGTATCTTGATCAATATTTATTATTAATATTTCATCTGGTCATTCATTCACTCTGATTTTTAGTTTTTTATTTATTTATAAAGGGAAGTCGATATGAAGAAAATAAGTATACTCATTCAATTCAATAATTATATATATAAAAAAGAATTTCTCATCAACTAATTCAATCCCATGTCTAGGGGTGTTCGCGGGTCGGTTCAAATCGGTTATGGCCAAATTTAAGACCCAACACAATCAAATTTAGTCAGTTCGGTTTGGTTTGATTTTCAGAATTTTTTTTTTTTGAAACCCAACCGTTCATGAACAATTTGGTTTGGTTCAGGCCAACGAGTTACTCATTTAAATTTGTTTTTTTTTCTTAGAACTATTATTTTATATCATGATTCATCCAAATATCCAATATAATTAACACAATATGATAAATAGTCATTTTCGTCCCTGAATGTGTAGAGACCTTACAAATTTGTCCCCAGAAGATGAAAATTCAAAATTTAGTCCTCGAAAGTGAAAAAAGTGCGACAAATCTATTTATCCGTTAACTTTCGTCTGTTACCGTTAATGAAAGAGCCTACGTGACACAAAGAGACAAAAATGTCACAAAAATGATTGTCAACATGGCTGCAGAATAGATTGGATCAAAATGTCAATAAATTTCCATTTGACCAAAACGTTAGTAAGTTTCCATTGGACAAATATGTTAGATCCTAAATTTCGTTTCATTTAAGTGTAAAATGCAATTTAGGGTAAATAATCATTTTCGTCCATGAATGTGTAGAACGCTGACAAATTCGTTTTGAGAGATGGAAATTCAAATTTTAGTATATCCATTTACATGCATTACAAATTTGCTACAACTATTTATTTGTCTTCTCATATCATTGACACATTGTTGGAACATAATAGTATCATAGGATATTTTTGTCCAATGAAAATTTACTGACATTTTGGTCCAGTGGAAACTTACTAACATTTTGGTCTAATCTATTTAGCAGTCATGTTGATAATCATTTTTTGTGACATTTTCGTCCCTCTGGTACCACATAGGCTATTTCATTAATAGTAACATGTGAATGAATTTGTCACACTTTTTTCACTTTCGATGACTAAAATTTGAATTTCCATCTTTCGAGCATGAATTTGTCAAATGACTAACACTAACACAATATTATCAAATGTCTAAAAGTAGTAAAATTGATTCATTTAATATCATTAACATAATATTCTAAAATAGACTAAAATACAAATTAAAACAAAATATTATTTAACTAGATTTACTATAATAGTCTGAATCACAACTATTTCCTACAAACTAATCTCTTGCAATAAAGTTTTGCTGAAACAAATGAACAAAATATAATCCATTAATATTATAAACATTTGCAATTCCAACATTTAGAGTCCAATATTAACAGTAATTAAAATTAAACCAAACAACTCTAAATTTTTTTATCGATTTTGATCGGTTTAGTTCGGTTTTGATCGGATTTATAAATTTAAACTCGTAACTCAACCCGTACATGAATGATTTTAATCGATTTAGTTCAATTTTGAGCTAAATAAATAAATGACTCAATTCAAATTATTTGGATCAGTTTAGATCAATTTGAATTTACAAATTACTCGTATCCGTGAACACCTCTACCCATGTCCCACGCGTTATCAAAGACTTTGTGGAGGGCCGAGGGGCAAACCCCATATAGATCATACGCCAAATGATGAAAAGTGAAAAGGAAAGAAACAATAGCGACCCAAATGCATTTAGGAATTATAACCGCGTAAATAGTATGAAAAGACAAATTGTCTTATATTATTTATTTGTAAATTATACTATTACTAAGCTTCTTTGTTGTTCCTAAAGTGTGTGGGGGCACCAACGCCTGCTCGTCATGTTTGGGTGATAAGAAATAGGAGAACAAAATCAGAGAGGACAAAAAGGGAGAAGAGTTTTTGTTTTTTTAAAAAAAAAAAATAGTTTTTTACTCCTTTGATTTATTTTTTAATCAATTTTGATCATCTATTTTTTTTAGGTTTCATTTTGATCTCTAATTTCTTAAACCGATTTAATTTGATCCTTTAGATTAAATTATAAAAAATTACACTTTGTGACTGTTCAAATCCCAATAAGTAATTTTAAACAATTACAAAATACATATTTTTCAAAAAAACTGGATTATTTTAAAAATTAGAAGATCAAATTGAACAAAAAAACTAAATGATTAAATTGAATTGATTTTAAAAATTAGATGACCAAATTAAAAAAAAAAAGACAAAATTAAATCTAAATAATAAATTAGAGGATTAAAAAATTAATTTTTTTCTTATTTGAATGTGTTGAAAAAAAAGTGAAAGGGGTGAAATAATATTAGAGGGTTCTAAAAAACATTTTCCTCCAAAGAAACATGAAATGGAGAGGAAACGGCTAGCTATGGAGATTTTTTTTACCGGTGTATGCTTTTGTAGTTTGCAGCAAAATTCTTTTTTCACTTATTGGAGCAGTTATGAAACCCAAAGTTTAACTTTAACGTGTTTTTCATTCGACCTTCTTAAAAAAAAGAAGTGTTTATTCAAGTGTATTAATTATGAAATACTGAAACAAAATATAAAGTTTAATTCTCAACGATCAGGTATATTAAGTTCATGTCAAAAAAAGGTATAAGTTCATGTCAAAAAAAGGTATATTAAGTTACTGACCCTTTAGAAAAAATGTTTCCAAAACAAGATTCTGTCTCGATTCTACAAAGTCCTCTGCGTCATGCTGAGTTCATTACCTGGATTCAAAGATCCACCACATATTCCATAACACCCGAATAAAAAGAAATATACTAGAATTTAGCACACAAATTTTATGCTATTGCCACTAAGTATCAAAAGCAGAGAACTTTCGTTTGAACACCACTTGAACAACACCTGTACCTATGCAAAGTACTTATTTGTTAGTAATATTGTATTGATTTATTAATGGTATCATGTTTTTCTGAGTGATAGTTAACTCTCTCTTTATTTATTTTTAAATAAAATAAATGAGTGATATAAGTTAACTGATTGATTAACCAATAACGTAATAGATAGATTTTAGATAAAAAAAACAAAACAAAAAAAAAAAGAAGCAATCCTCGCTCAAATTTACTACATTATATTTTGCAGCTATACAATTTAAACAACCATATAGCAACATACGTACATGATGTTTAAGTTCAGTAAAACAAAATATAAAAAAAATGACGTGCTAACATAATTAAATCTAAGTGAATACTTTGCATTGCACTTCTTCCTAGATCATGCCCTCCCTCCAGCATTCACTGTGTAGCAGTTCTTCCCTATTCCCAAAAGCCAGCCAGTATCTTTTGTTGGAGAGAGGAACCCCACATCCAGATTCTCACACTGAACATCCAATAACTTATCCATGCTTGACCAGATTCCAGATTCGAATCTAACCTTAACACTCAACACCACAATGTTGAAGTTAACTACCCCTTTGTTCAAGTCCTTAACCACAACCTGAGGCACCATTTTCTTGCCTGATTCACTCACTTCCATGTCAACCTTCATACTCTTGTTGGTAAACTTCTCCATGAACACGGTTTGCTGTTGTTGTTGTTGTTGCACTGCAGCCATGTAGTGCCACTCCTCCTCGTAAAGCCGCAGCACGCCGACATGGTGAAGCACCACTTCTGCTTTGAACTTGTTTTGGTTTGTTATGGTTTGTTATGGTTAGTCCAACCTCGCACCTTGGACACAGAACGTGATGTCAACGCAAAACCAGGGTCATGTGGATTTATGGCAAGCCATGCTATGCTGATGATGACAAAGATGGAAACCAACGCCAATGTTACTTTGCGTAAAAAGTGTTTGTCACGGCACCTTGCTCTTGTTGTTGTTGGTTGGAGTCATTTGGTTTGGATTTTGGAAGAAGGTTTTTTTTTTTTTTGGTCTTATCAATGATGAAATTTTGGAAGGTGCAGTTTTGGCTCGGTGTTGTTTTTAATGGAGGTGAAACTGTTGTTGCGAATTGTGATCATGAAATAGAAAAAAAAAAAAAGGTGTATGAGGAATGAAAAAAATAAAATACACACACACATATATATAGACAGTAAAACGCGTGTGGTCTTTATATAGCAAAATACCACGTATGAGGATGAGGAAGGTTCCACGATGCTTCTTGGAAATGAGGGAAAAAAAGCTAAACCTAATTTGTGCAAGGTCAAAAAATTCTTTTAATAAACTAAACTAACGTAGTTTTTGATGATGGCATGACATTCCACTTTGTCTCTACTCTAGCATACGAAGACTCTTTATCTTAGTTGAAAATTATAATATTGACAAAGCATTGCTTTTCTGACTTGCTAATTGAAGTATGGTTTCTGTTTCTGATTGATAAGTAACCCTTTATGTATTTTTTGCTTTGCTCCATTTAATCATAGCAACTCTTTGGTACATTAATATTTAACAACTATTTCGGGGCACGGAATGTCCATACAATTGATCGTAATTTGATGTTATTAATTTGTATGGTCACTATTTACAACAGCATAAAAGCACTGAAAGAATTACAACAATGAAAGAAGGGACAAAGCCAACATGTTCTCTCTTATGAATTCAAGTGGTACTTGAATAGCTATGAACTATATAAAGAGCAAATTTTAGACATAAAATACAAAGTGAAACTTATCACATAAGAATTGACTAATTGAGATACCTCATCATGAAGAGCGTCCCCCACTTTCCTCAGACATCATTCCTTTGAGACTCTTGGCTAACCAAATGGCTGTCTCCCTTGGGGAGACCTTGTCTTTCCCAAAGGGCTTCAGAACAACTTGAAGTTCCTCCAATCTGTTTTGCTGCAGCAACTCTGCAGACAACTCCAAGAGCTCTTCAAGTGCCTCTGCTCTCTGCCTGAAAGATTTCACATCCAATGTTTCCTTTGCCACCGGTAGTTTCTCTTCATTTACAGGAGTGTTGCATTTACTGGCCTCAGCAGAATCAGGTTCTGAAACTAAAGGAGGAGGGTTACTCAAATCTTGTTCCTTAAGACCTGGATGATCAGAAATGCTTGATTTCATGCTCGAAGCATCGGAGAGACTTGAAGATTTAAGGATTGGAGGAGCGTTCGAGTTCTTTGTTTCCGGCTGATCAGAAATGTTTGATTTCAAGCTTGCAGCATCGGAGCAACTCGAAGATTTGAGGGGGGTCAAAGGTGAGGTTATGTTCCTCATTTCTAAATCATCCCTCACTACATTGATGAACTTACCAACATCTACATTTTGAACTCCCATGTCCACAGATTCCTTCACCGGTTGCTCGCTTCCAACGCGGTAACTACTGTGGCGTATGACATGGATAACATCATCAAAGGCTGGAGGAAGATGGCCAGTGTCAGGCCTTTCTTGTGCTGGATTCTGCAACAAAGTTCCTTTCTCTTGCAAGACTTTCTGGCTTGATGATTTAGTAGTGGTGACCATAGGAACAGTTTCAGCCATCGGTGACAGTCGCTCCCTCACTGTGAATTTGTCATCACCAGGGGACTTGCATCCAAGTGCTGGCTGGCTAACTATATCTGGTTCACTTACTGGACTAACTTCTACATGAACAGATTTTTCTCCAGAACTTGGGGGTGCTTGTTTTGGAGACTTGATTAAAGGCATTTCCTTGGAAATATCTTGAAAATCCTTGATTGCTTTAGGAGACTTGGTTGAAGGCATTTCCTTGGAAATATCTTGAAAATCTTTTATTTCTTTGTTGGCTCCAGCAGAGGGGTCTACAGATCTATCATCACAGTTGGAGGTAGTAGTAGATGTAGTTGTCTTGTTTATCACAAGACCACCTTCTGAAGCAATTGTTACCTTAGAATCTTCAACATGGTGGTGATCTTGAGTTAAACTGGAACTCACTTTCTCATTACTACTAATAGTATTCTGAAAATTCGTGGAAACCTCACAGGTTTCTTTAGGCCCTATTTCAACCATTTTACAATGTGCACAAGTTGTAGGTTGGCTCCTATCAGGACATGATTCAACACCTACAATGTGGTTTACTTTCTCATGATTAGGAAGCATCTGTTCTCTCATGTCAATGAAAGTTGTTGCATCATCAGCAAGTTCACATCCTTGGATAGAAACTGAAGACGAGGCAGAATTGCTGCTGTCAGTTTGCATTCCTTTGGAACTTCTTTCAAAAGCCTTCTGAGGCTCTCTAGTAGTAACCTGTCTTGAAATATGTGGTACATTGCCATTGGCCAATTGACAAGGGTTCATCTCAGGTTCCTGGACTATTTTATTTGTGCCTAGCTTCCCAGTATCATTTGCTGCATTTGGAACATCAATTCCAGCCAGCCTCATTCTTCCAGAAAATGAAGGTCTTCTAAGTAAGCTTGGGGGAGTCCTTTGTCTTGGCTTGGGAGAAACTCCATCTGCTTCTACTTGTTTGACAAGTGCAGATGGTGGAGTCAAATCATGTCTAGCTTTAACTTTTGGTGAGGCTTCTGTCATCAGAATCTGCCAGAATATAGGAATATAAAACCAGAAATAAATTTCAATTTCATGAGGAAATCTATAGAAAGAGATGGTAACATAGATAATTTCAAAGGATAATGTACCTGTTGCCTTGGATAGTGTGATCCCATCATTCTTTTTGCAGGGTCAGGGCTTGCCCTTGCAAGTGCAGCAGGTGATTCTAAATTAGGCTTCATACTAGGAGCAATAAAAGTAGGCTTAGGCAATTTAGACAATGTCTCTGTGCTTATTTTTTGTGTTGATAGGCCACCAAGCTTTATGCGGTTGCCTCTCATTGGAGAAGTTGCTTCTCTAACTTTTCCTTCCTTCAATGCCATCATTATATTTCTAATTGTTTTTGGCTGCTTAGATTCAACGTTAGAATGGTGTTTGTTATGAGATGGTTTCACCACCTCTGGCTCAGCTGTTTTGGCATTAACATTACAAGAACCACTTTCTTCATCTGAGCCATCATCATCGATTGATGTTTGATCCATCTCAGTGGCTTCGTTATCACACTTTGGTCCTGCTGTTGCAATGTTTTTCTCATTTGACATCAAAGTATCTTTGTCACTACTTGAACTATTACTGTTTTGACTTTCAGCCATATTTTTTCGATGATCATTGACAGCAGAAATTGGTTTTACAGGAGAACAGGTTGTTGCAGGACTGAAAGATGGACGATATTGATCCACATAAGGCTGCAAATAAGGGTGCTTTAACACCTCAGATGCCTGTGAGATATAAAGTGAGAATATTTAGGAAAAGCAATGATAGTAAACCATTTCCACATTGGAAATAAATTTATTCTCGAGAGGCTTACTGTTGGCCGATGCTCAGGATTTTTTCTTAGCATGCCCTTTATCAGTGTTTTCCTGTATTATAGTAGTCAACAACTTAGATACTTAGCAGAAAGAAAAAATAAGAAGTTGAACAAGTAAACAAGTAGCAGGTATATCTCACTGTCATAAACCTGATTTCATCAGAAAAGGGTAGTAACAAAAGAATATTAATCTTAACAAAAGCAGATAGAAACTTACAAGGAAGGGGAATAACATGGAGGCAAAGGGCCAATGGATGAACGGTTTATCTTGCTTATCAGTCCTGCCATATCCTGAAACATGATTTATTATGCTATCGTTAAAACCCAAGAAATAAACCACTACCTCTACATACATATAACGAAAATATCTATATGTACTGCAGAGAATCACATGAAGCATATTCCACTAACAAGCAAACATGACCAAGCAAGTATAGTTAAGCCAAGAAACTCTCCCACCTAATGGACTAGTCTTTTGGGTTGAGTTCACTTCATTTGCTTAAGTCCTAACAGAAACTATATGTCGAGTAGTATTATTCCACAAAACAAACAGCAGTTAAGATAGTTTACAAAACAAGCTTAAACTTAAAACTCCAGCACATATGGGGGGATAACAAAACTAAAATATAGACCACAATGGTGATCTGGTAGGTGGTGGCTTTGCAAATTCAGGAAAAAGTTTACTTGCCAATCTACTTCAATTTTACAAATTTACTGTTTTATTATTTCTAGATCATTTGTGCAAACTTATACCTTATCTGATAGGGAGAGATGAATGACACAGCAGCAAGAAAGGCCCAAAGGAAGAGCATTCCACCAAATTATTTGAAGATTACGTTTGAACTATTTCTGTTAGGAGGGGTTCTGTGTTGGCACTATAGGATTGGTTAGTACAGAATATAAGGAATAGCTTTGTCTGCCATCACTATTATTCTGTTCATTTTCTGTTATTTAGCATTCTGTTATTTTGGCATTTTGTTATGACAGCATCTTATTTCCTATATAAGTAGGATTCTTGTACTAAGGAAAAGGCATCAGAAATTTATAAAATATCTTCCTTTTCTTCCCTTTTGTGTTGGGAGGTTCCTAGTCCTCAAAATCTAGGATTCTATCACTGAATTCATAACATTTTGGTGCTTTCATTGAGCCACATGGCTGAGTCCACACGCTCCAAGACCAATATGGAACCGTATAGAGGAAGCCATTGCCAAACTCACCACCAGTCAAGTATACCTTACTGCTTCCCAACACTCCATGTCCACCAAATTGGATGAACTCCTTCAGAAAATGGCCCATTTAGAAACACATCAACCATACCCTGCGTCTTCCTCTGCGATACCACGTCCTACATCTCCTTCTCCTAACTTTCATAGGATAAAACTGGAAGTTCCCCGTTTTGATGGTTCGGACCCTTCGGGTTGGATCTTTAAAATCACTCAGTTTTTTGAAAAACATTCCACACCAGACCTCGAACGACTTACCCATTGCCTCTTTTTACATGGAGGGTCCTGCATTAGCCTAGTTTCAATGGATGACACGTAATGGTCAGATCTCATCCTGGGCTGGTCTCCTTAAGGCGATAGCGGCTCGATTTGCCTCATCCCAGTACGAGGACCCTACGGGGGTTCTGTTTAATTAAATTAACACAACGGGGTTCTGTCAATTATTACCTGTCCGAGTTCGAATCTTTTGCCAACCGTATCATGGGGTTACCTACCCCCTTCCTGTTAAGTTGCTTCGTTTCTGGGTTAATACCGGAGATACGTCATGAGGTTTAGGCTTTACAACCCATAACACTGATTCAGGCAGCAGCTCTGGCGCGTCTCCAAGAAGAAAAATTCAGCTAGCAACGACAAGCCGTTCGCGGTAAGACTAACTTCTATGTTCCCTCCATGCCGCAGTCACCGCTTGTCCCAACTTTAACTCCAACCCCATCATTGTTACCTTCTGCTCCAAAACTACCTTCAATCCCCCTTAAGCGTCTTTCGCCTGAGGAAATGACGGCACTCCGCGAAAAGGGATTATGTTTTAATTGTGATGTGAAGTTCACTCGGGGACATAAATGTTCCTCCAAGTTCTTTCTTTTGATTGCTGATGAAGAAGACGATTCACAGGCTGAGACCCGTTCTGTTGATATACAACCTGAGCTCTAACAGTTGACAGATACATCATAGGCCCAAATCAGTTTTCACGCCCTTTCGGGCCATGTGGCACCAGAAACCTTGCGTTTAATGGGCCGTCTCGCTAACCAACAGGTGATAATATTAATTGATGGGGGTCGCACCCACAATTTCGTCCAGGAAAAATTGGTCAAATCTCTGGGCCTCACCACAAAACCCCTTCGGGTCATGGTGCGAAATGGCAATGAAATTGAATGTCATCACCTGTGTGAGAGTGTTGACCTTCACGTTCAGGGTCATACCTTCACTGTCGACCTCCATGTCTTGCCTTTATGTAGAGCAGACTTAGTATTGGGGGTTCAATGGCTCAAATCACTGGGTCCAGTTCTCACTGATCATAATGATTTGACCATGAAGTTTATGCAGCCGGACAGAGTGATCGAATTAAAAGGAGATTGTGACAATGAAGTCCACCAAATCATGACCCATCAACTCCGGGTTTGGTTAAAACGGATAGTGTAAGTGGTTTTTTTCATATCTGCATCGTACCAATGGAACCTCCTTCAACTCAATCCAGTCCTTCCACACACCATCACCCAGATATATTAGCCTTAATTCATGAATACTCTACTCTTTTTCGAACCCAACTACACTACCACCTTCACGCCCCAATAACCACACCATTCATCTGCTTCCTAATTCTGAACTAGTCAACGTCCGCCCTTACCGTTAGTCCGTTACTCGTATTTCCAGAAACAAGAAATAGAAAATCAGGTGGAGACCATGTTACAGAATGGGATTATTCGCCCAAGTACCAGCCCCTTCTCATCCCCTATTCTCCTGGTCAAGAAGAAAGATGGGTCTTGGCGATTTTTTGTGGACTATCACACTTTGAACGCAATTACAGTTAAAGATAGATTTCCAATTCCCACTGTGGATGAGCTACTTGACGAGCTGGGATGAGCTTGTTGGTTTTCAAAATTGGACCTTTTACAAGGCTATCATCAAATCTTAATGACGAAGGAGGATGTCAACAAAACGGCATTTCAAACACACCAGGGCCATTATGAGTTTCGAGTCATGCCGTTCGGTTTGTGCAATGCACCGTCGACTTTTCAAGCAACCATGAACAGTACCTTCAAACTTTACTTGCGTAAATTAGTTATTGTATTTTTTGACGATATTTTGATTTATAGCAAAACCTTTGAAGAGCATTTGTTACATTTGGAAAAAGCCTTCCAGGTGCTGTTTGAGAACAAATTCGTCCTTAAACTGTCCAAATGTTCTTTTGCTGAACGTCAGGTTGAATATTTGGGACATCTAGTTTCTGCGAATGGGGTGGAACCGGTTTTAGCCAAGGTTCAAGCGATTCTCCAGTGGCCGGTACCCCATTCCTTCAGAGCTTTGAGGGGTTTTTTGGGGTTAACAGGTTTCTATTGACGTTTCATCAAAAGTTACGCCACTATTGCTGCACCATTAACGCATCTCCTGACAAAGGATCGCTTTGGATGGACACCAGCCGTGCAACAAGCTTTTGATGAATTGAAAAATTCAGTCAGTAAAGCTCTAGTGCTGCTTTTGCCCCAATTTTCCTTACCCTTCGTTTTAGAAACAGACGGGTCGGGTGTCGGAATGGGAGCAGTTTTATCTCAGCAGGGTCACCCCATTGCTTTTTTCAGCAAACCCTTTTGCCCAAAGCTCCTTCATGCTTCCACTTATATCCGTGAACTTTTTGCCATTACTGCAGCTGTGAAGAAATGGTGACAATATCTCTTGGGCCATCATTTCACCATTCTCACTGATCATCGGAGTCTCAAAGAACTCATGACCCAGGTTGTGCAAACTCCGGAACAACAAATGTACTTGGCAAGACTGATAGGATATGATTATTCAATCCAGTACCGTTCGGGAAAATCGAACTTGGTTGCAGACGCGTTATCACGAATTCCTGAAACTCTATCAGGAGAATTTATTTTGCTTTCTATGCCTAATTTCACATTTTTGCAAGAGCTCAAGCAAGAATTGTCTTGTCATTCGGAATTTATAGCTTTCAGACAGGCTATAGAGAAGAATTCAGTTGACCATCCGGACTACACCATTGTCCAAGAATTGATTCTGAAAGGTGGTCGTATTTGGCTTCCGGCTGGATTGCAATTCATCAAAATCTTGTTAGCAGAATTCCATTCAACTCCCACAGGTGGACAAATGGGGATCACAAAAACATTAGTTCGTTTGGGTGAGAACTTTACTTGGTTGGGCATGCGGACTGATGTCCAACAATTTGTGGCTGCTTGTCATGATTGCCAGCACGCGAAATATGATACACGCAAAATCGCAGGTTTATTGTGTCCTTTACCTATTCCTTCAAGCCCTTGGGAATATCTGTCCTTGCATTTTATAGTGGGTCTACCAGCTTACAAAGGTCACACAACTATTTTGGTAGTGGTGGATCGTTTCTCTAAGGGCATCCATCTGGGCATGCTTCAACCTCATCACACTGCTCACACAGTTGCGCTTCTTTTCATGGATATTGTCAGTAAACATCATGGTATGCCCCGCAGTTTGGTTTCAGATCGTGATCCTTTGTTCATTAGCCGTTTTTGGCAAGAGTTGTTCAAGTTGAGTGGAACCAAATTGCGTATGAGTTCTGCATATAATCCGCAATTGGATGGGCAAACAGAAGTGTTGAATCGTGTTATAAAACAATAGTTGTGAGCATCTGTGCACAACCAACCATCTGCATGGGGCAAACTGTTGATATGGGTTGAATGGTCTTATAACACATCTAGACATTCTAGCATGCGTGTGTCCCCTTATGAAATTACATTTGGCAAGAAACCTCCTAATTTTCCGCAATATATTACTGGTACATCAAAAATTGAAGCAGTTGATGATTGGTTGACCAACAGGAACACTGTGTTGGCAACTTTGAAAAAGAAACTCATAAAGGCACAGGAGACTATGAAACACTTTGCTGACAGACATAGGAGGGATGTGCAGTTTAAAATTGGGGATTGGGTTATGGTCAAATTAAGGCCTCACAGACAAACTTCAGCCACTGGAGTTCCTTATTCCAAGTTGGCTAAATGTTTTTATGGACCATTTCAAATACTGGAGCATATTGGTATGGTAGCTTTTAAAATGCAACTACCTGAAGGATCTCGTATTCATCCTGTTTTCCACAGCTCAATCTTAAAACCATCACAACCATTGACCACTGAATCAAAGGGGACAGTGGTGTTACCTCCAGCAGACATTGACAACCAACCCATCATCACACCATTGGCTATTCTCAACACGCGTTGGGATCACTTTGGTATTGAGCCTAGATTGATGGTGTTGGTCCAGTGGAAGGGTCTCTCCCCTGATGACACTTCGTGGGAAGAATGGGTTAGTTTGAAAGCGACTTATAACCTTGAGGACAAGGTGATTTTTGATGGCATGGTGAATGATAGGGAGAGAGGAATGACACAGCCGCAAGAAGGCCCAAAAGGAAGAGCATTCCACCAAAATATTTGGAAGATTACGTTTGAACTATTTCTGTTAGGAGGGGTGCTGTGTTGGCACTATAGGATTGGTTAGTACAGATTATAAGGAATAGCTTTGTCTGCCATTACTATTATTCTGTTCATTTTCGGTTATTTAGCATTCTGTTATTTTGGCATTTTGTTATGACAGCATCTTACTTCCTATATAAGTAGGACTCTTGTACTGAGGAAAAGGCATCAGAAATTTATAAAATAACTTCCTTTTCTTACCTTTTGTCTCGGGAGGTTCCTAGTCCTCAAAATCTAGGATTCTATCACTGAATTCATAACATTATCTTTCCTGTTATGCAAATGTAACTTTGCTAACTTCGATGTAGAGATGAGATATTATGTTCATATCTGCTATGAGGGTGTTACATTAAATGAATTTGCTAAAGATTGCATCCTATTTATAACTATTTTAAAGTGAAAAATCAGAAGAAATCTTACAAAAGCTTTAAAAGCAGGGCGATGAGCAGCCATCTCGTATATACAGCACCCTGAACAAGAAAAATTAATTTTAGCTGCAGCAAAGCCAAATTTGCAATCATCAGATACTTGGTTTTAGAATACATACCGAGTGACCAAATATCAGATTTGAATCCATACGGAATATCAGCAAGCAGTTCAGGACACATGTAATTAGGAGTTCCTACCACCTGCATAGAAACATTTACAGCAATTATTAATCCCATATGTGGTGACTATGTGTTTGTCTATGAATGTTTCGCTAATCATATGGATTAAAAAATTGGAAGCAATATCATATTTCAAACCTCTAGCAGTTGAACATTATAAAAATATGGTGTGTCTAGTTTCGATATAAAAATAAATGAGTTGCAAGGTGTGAAAGGAACAAATAAATTTAATAGCAGGATAATTTTACTAGACATAGTTGAGACTTGAGATGATTTATTAGTCCTTGGCTTGCCCAATAGAGGAAAAACTCAGTAACAACTAATAACACTGAAGCTTCTGGTTCTCACAAACAAATAAAGTATTAGGAAACAGAAGTTAGGATATGTCCAAAAAATTTATGTATGACTATATATGAATTAGAATTGAGGTCTTCTTAGTAT
The DNA here is from genome assembly GCA_007407185.1 of Glycine tomentella. Classification (NCBI taxonomy): domain Eukaryota; kingdom Viridiplantae; phylum Streptophyta; class Magnoliopsida; order Fabales; family Fabaceae; genus Glycine; species Glycine tomentella. The sequence continues at coordinate 184,395 of PYAF01005799.1, forward strand.
CTCTCTATGTCCACACAATACCGAGAAAGAAAGAGATGATTTAAATATGAAAAATTCTGAATCTGTAACTCTCCAGAATTCATCAGTGCTATGGAAACTTGATAGAATTTTTTTTATCATGAATCCTTGGATCCTTCTAAGAAAATACTTTGGATTTTTAAAAGAGAAAAAAGAAAGCAACAATTTGCCTATTTTGCACATACCGAAGAAGCCAAATCATCTGCTTTTAGTGTCTTAGCAAGCCCAAAATCCCCTATATGTCAGAAAATTACAGACAAATTCAGGATGAAGACTTAAAAATCTATCTCAAGCATAATTAAAGATGTTATGTGATCTCACCTAGGCGAACATCCTGATCTTTGGTAAGAAAGATGTTGGAACACTGTCAACAGAGTCAACAAAATCAGAATAAATACAATTTCAAATGAAAGACAAGAATCATAGACCATATAGTTTAATTCATACAAGTATACCTTTAGGTCACGATGTAAAACAAAATTCGAATGCAGATACTCTACTGCCAACAGTAATTGTGTGAACCATTTGCAGAGTTTCTGAGCAATTTTAACAACATCAGTGTGAGTCATACAAAAATTTTAAACATTAACTCAAGATTTGTCCATGTGGGAAAAGAATACACACACAAACACACATGCAACCGTGAAACAAACATACCTCCTCAGGAAAGTAAGCACCGTTTAATTTTTTCATCAATTCAGCCCTGTTGCAGATTTGTAGAAAAAATAAGTATAACAAAGTTATAAATAACCTGTTGAAGATTAAGCATATAAAATTTATGAACTTCCACATGACAAAGCTAGTTCATAGGTCTTATCATATACTCACATGTCTCCACCTTCACAGTATCCAGTGACAATGCAGACATAGCAACCCTGCAACAGAATTAGAATGTGCTTAGCAGAAAAGCAAACAGTCATAATTCTCACACTTCTAGTTTATAACAGAGAGTTCAATACTGTAGTAACTATTAAGACTATGATTACATTACACAAACTTAAAGGGTCTCTCACCTTCTCAACCCATGCCTCCTTGAATTCCACAATGTAAGGGTGCTGGATTCGAGCAATAAGAGCCATCTACAATTACCAACAAACAGCAACAGTCAAATCCCCTCCACAAACAAAAGCAGATTCCATGTATATGAAGCAAATCTACAAGCAAGGATAACTAAAAACCACAAGCATGAACGCGCGCACACACAAACACAAATAAACTCACTTCTTGATGAGCAGATCTTCTGCATCGTTCAGTCTGCCTTGCAAGCCTTATTTTTTTCAACACATATCTGCAATCCAATAAAACAAAGCTTCAACCATCATCAAACTTACAAACCCACCCATCAACGAATTTCTTATGAACAAACAAACATAACCCCATCAATGAAATGCAAAAAGTGGTGACTATTACTTCTTTTTCTCAGCCTTGTGGTGAACAAGAATAGCGGCTCCAAATGCTCCTCTACCGATCTGCTCCATGATCTCATACTGATCCATCCGAGACTCCATTGCTCTCGATCCACCAACACTCAATTCCTCAACCCCCAAAACAAAACAAAACAAACAAAAACAAGAAAACCAATAACTAGCAACCAATCTAGCTCACACCATTTCCCACTTCCCACGTCTCAAAATGAAACCATAGTTCTATTTCTTTTCAATCCAATGTTGCAATAACCTTGTTCTACATTGCTTCCTCAATAGACTAGAACCATATGCAACCCAAACACCATGTGGGTTTCTTCTCATCCTTCTCTCCACTCTCCTATAGCTTCATTCCATTGACCCTCATTAGTCCCATCACAACAACATTGGGCAATAATAGCATACCCATGATGGCTTTTCAAAGAATTTGCAAAGAAGAAGATTGAAAGTCTCAACCTTTGTTCCCAAGTTGAAGGAAAAAAACAAAGTACAACCACAAACACATACACACACACACTCTCTCTCTAACTATGTCCCAAATTGAATTGAAGACTTTGAAGAGAGAGAGAGAGAGAGAGAGAGAGAGAGAGAGAGAGAAGAGGGTGCTTATGGGTGTGCTTGGTTATTCGCCGACAGACACAGCTGGTCTACCTGGTTCCAAGCTTTCAATTTTTGTTCGTTTATTTCGATTTTTTTTTAAAAAAAAGAAAAATAATAATGAATTAATTTTTCAGTTTTTGCATCTTCTTCTTCCTCCTTTAAAGCTCAGTGTCCATTAATGGATATATATACAAAGGGTGTCACCTTCGTGGGCGAAGTGCCATCAGTTACCCATTGCCAAAACGAGACACATTTCAAACATCACCAACGGTATGTTGGAAGTTCTAATGTTTGTGCCATAATTAGTAATGGATAATGTGATTGTGAACGGAAGTGTTTGTTATTTGAAAAAAAATTATATATATGTACTTCACGGTAAAGAAGTTTTATAATGTTATTTAATTATAATATTTTTTAAAAAAATTAATTATAAATTATTATGTATAATGTTTTTAAAAATTTATAATAATTGTTTTAAAAAATTGTTTATCATAATTTTCAACTAATTGATAATATGTTTTTTTTACATATCGTAACGAATCGTTAATTTAATTGATAATTAATTTTAATAAAAAAAATTAAATTTAAATTTTATTTAAGAAATTTAAGTCTAATTTTATTTGAATCAATCACATTTTGGCACAAATCATTATATTATATAAAAATTAAACTCTAAAAAATTTATGTGTTGGATGGTTATTTATGTTGGGAGTTGTTCCTTAATTACTTCAATGCTTGATGCAAGACTCAAGATTGATGAAAGTTCTAAGGTGTTGGAACTCTTATTTGGTGCAAGACTCAAGGGTCACACCCTTTGAGTTATTTAATATTTTTTCATAATTGATAATCTAAAACATTTTCTTCTCTTCTTTATAAAGATAGCTTGTGTGAGAGTTGTCAAGAAAGAAAAAAAAAATTGAGAATACCATTAGAGAGAAATTTGAGTGTAAGACCTCTTTAGAAAAGTTTGAGTGAATATCACCATTGTATGTGAGATTTGAGTGTATTAGTATTTGTTGGTGAAGTTTGATATCTTTTATCCATTAGTGGATTTTTACTTCGAGAAAGATTTTCGCATGTTAAAATATTATTGTGTTCTTATCTATCTCTCTTCTTTATACATTTTTATTTTTGCTTTTGCATGTTAAGGGATCATATCCCAACATTTGTTATGTTTATTACTATGATAATCATCTTCAACCCTCTCATTTGGTTGAATATAAGTCCATAAGTCTAATATTGTAACACAATTCATGCTAATTAAGTTTGATGCATTTTTAAAAAATTATTGCTTGGTCTTGATTCACAGGGAAAGCTTCGTTAATTAACCTACAAAATCCATATAAATAAGTAGAATAGCATGGTAGGTTTTAAGATTTTATTTAAATACTCCCTTTACTCATTCGGTGGAATAATTATCCCTTGGAATATTATCAACTGTTGAGGATTGATATATTTCTCAATAAATTTTTTTATATAGATAAGTATAACGTGGTAATTTTTAGAATTGCGTTTTTGTAACCACTTAAGACTTCATTATTCATGTGATTGATTTTTAGGAATTATTTAATTAAAGTAAAATTTAAGATAGAATGAGCACTTGAATCACTGAACATATATATATATATATATATATATATATATATATATATATATATATTGACATTGACGAGAATAAGCATCCCTTCACAGCTTAAAATCTTTATTGGAAAGTGGATATATTGTCAATAATATCACAGGTTAGGTTGATGTCTTTATTTAACCGAAAAATTAAGAAAACATGACACGATTTTTTAATTTTTATTAATTTTATGTTTTATAAGAATTTATACTTTTCAACATTTCCTTTTAACAAAAGGACAGATGAAAGTAAACAAAAAGAAAGAACATGCATAGATTATGAAAAAAAAAAATGATGGTCTAGAGTGATAGTGACGGTTCGAAGCAATAGAAAATGTCACTTGTTTTGCTGGACACTTTGGGTTGTCAATACTATTAATTATTAGAAGTTTGTTAAAAAGGTTTCAACCCATAATAAAGATGGTAATAATAATAGTAAAGAAATTACAAGATGCATTTATGTTAATATACAGAATAACTCTCTCATAGTCACTTACTTTTCCTTTAAAAAAAAAAAAGTCACATATTTTAATGAAGATTTTTAAAAGAAAAAATGTGTATCAAATTATAGTTAAAACTATTTACTGTTGCACATTTATTAAATTAATTATTATGGTTTTTCAATAGCCATCATTGCTTATTTTTATTATATTTAATTTTCTCTAAAAAAAGCCAGCTTCCAAATTTATATTATATATATATATATATATATATATATATATATATAATGTAGAAATTATGTAATTACTAGAAGTGTAATTTTCAATTGAGATTCATATATATTAGTTTTAGTTGCAATAAGTAGCTACTGAATTAGTTGACACCTATGGTACGGTGTTCAGATATTACTAAGTCAGATGCCAAAAAAAGTAACTATTATACCAGTATTTTAATACTTTTAATAAGATGTATTTAATATTTAAATTACTATTTTTAGAATATTCGTTATCATATGAAAGAATAGCATTAAAAATATATTTTGATTGAGAATTTTGAAGAAGTTAAAATATCTATAAAAAAGAAACTACAATAATGTTCTGGAATTTTTTTTTTCTTTTCCTATAATTAAGTTTAAAAAATAAACAAAACATTCAAATCGTAACTCTCTTTTAGCATAGTGTAAAGTACATGTTTCTATTCTTTAGCATTTTATTTAAGTTTTGATAGAATATTATAAATTCAGCATTGTAAGGAATAAAATTCTTTTGTGAACAGAACAAAACATTATTAAATAACTCAAAAGTTAATCATGGATTTTGAATAACTATTTTTAATCTGATTTTATATTTGAAAAAAATTATAAGGGAATGAATTAGTTCTTTAGGATAAGAGAATATTATGAAATAAAAAAAATACCAATTAAATGAAAATAATATGAATATGGAAAGATTTGTATGATTGATTTGTTTTAGTTCGGTAATAGTTCAGTAATGCGGGTGATATATGTTCAATCTCGAAGCAATAATTTAAGAATTTTTTTTCACTTCATCAAAATTTTACTATTACAAGGACTTTAACAAACCTTCTACCTTAAACACAACACCACAAAAACCTTTCCCTATCTCTGATTGAAATAAAATAATTTGTAATCGAAACAAAGTTCCAAGAATAATGTTGTTCAAAACTCTCTTTTACTAAAAACAAGAATGCTCTCATATTTAAGCTACAACAATATTCTATTTCTATCTTTAAAGTAAATTTTATATATAGTTTTTGTTCTACACTAGTTTAAAACTGTGGAATACTTGTGAGAGTAATTGGAACATTCAAGTAGAGTCTTCAAGCAATCTCTTAAGCCAAACTTAAACATAATCACTTACAACTATCTATTTATAAAGACTGAGACTTGAGTCAGTAACCATAAAATGTAATAAATAATAATAATATATAATTAGAGTAAATGGATAGATGGCATCTTGTGTGTCTATCTTACATTGATGCACTTACATATATTTTAAAATAAATGTTATTAAAAATAAATCGTAAAAACTTAAAATAAAAATTTAAGAATTTTATATTTTGATTAAAAATATATAATTAAAACTTTATTATTCAATTATTATAATTATTTATTTTTTTAATAATAATGATAAAAAAGTAATTAATTTTTATTCATATACATAACACACACTAGGAGAAAGTTCAAGGATAAATTCGTACCTAATTTTATTATGATAAATGAGAAAAAGATAAGTATTAGTAATACACTCTTCTAATACATATTTTATCATCAAAATTATTAGAATTTACACCAACCATCACCAAAGAGTATTAAACTTAATCGAAACGATTTTTTTCCATCAAAATCTAATCTAAAATCATATTAATTATTATATTTAGTATTTCTCTCTAATGTAGCAACTTAATCCAACTTTCCCGTGTGAAATAGTTGAGTGATGGAATTACAATTCATATCTAGGATCTTGCTTTAGGATTCCCTAATCACTGGGTTAACATCAACAATTGATGATGCCGCCAAAATCCACTATTTCAAAATATGATTTCCACATTATTTAACTATTTATTTTTATCATCTTTCTTTATAAACCAACATATTGGAGAGAAAATGGGAAGAAAGAAAACACAAATGAAATATTTGATTATATTTGTTTGGAGAAAAAATGAAAAGAAAAATTATTTTTTAATAAAAAATTTAATTTTTTTTTCTTTTTTCTATTTTTTTTTCAATTCAAATTTTAAAATTTTTCTTCCTAAACAAAACATAGGATAAAGGAAAAGCACACGAGGTTGTAGGCAACTCTTTTATCATAGTGATTATTGTTTTACGATAAACCCAATGTTGCAGACAGTTGAATTAACGAGAGATGCCCACGTTGGAGCCACAATTTACACGAAGCCCTATGAGTTGACAATGAAATGAAAACAATGATTAGAGTATGATATGATAGGAAGGAAGGAGCAGTGGAATGGGGTGAAAGAGAAGCAAACAGAGAATAAGTGGGCATGTGCATGTGCATCTGCATGTGCTAGCTGCTTCCTCCTCCCATTTTCTTGCGTGCTCTAATCAAATTCAGTGCCATTACATACACTACCCTCACCATAGGGACCATTTCATGCATCTTCACTAACGTGAATAGTGTTCTTCCTCTATTTTACTATTTTTGCCACAAAAGAAAATTATACAACAAAATATAAGATGGAATAAAAATATTAAGAATAAGTTATACTGGAGTACTGACAATTTTTTTATATTTTTTTACCTTTTTTAATTTTACATAGATATTTTTACAATTTATATAATAACATAATATTACATTTTTTTATATAAGAAAAAGTGAATAATATTTTTTAACACATTCTTTTTTTAACGCATATTTTATTATTAATTCTAATTTATTAAAAATTACATTCTTAGTTGATTTATGTTATGTTTATGTACAAAATCATAAGGTAATTTTAATACAACATTATTATTATTATTATTATTATTATTATTATTATTATTATACTGTTATTAGTTTAATTAATGGAAAAAAATTATATGTAAATTTAACTATATTAATAATTATGTAAAAATATAAATTTATTTAATAATATAATAATCCATCATTCAATTTTATTTTTTTACATGATAAATGCTAAGCAATATTCTTACACATTAGTTAACGAATTGAAAAGATAAATTTTTATTGAAATACGTAAAATTATATTATTTTTTTTATAAAAATAACTATATCATCAATATTTTTTTCTTCTAAATATTGGATTATGATGATGATGATACCTTTGTCTAATTTTCCTTGATTAGTTGATTAATCAAAGTTAAAGTAAAGTAGTACGCATCCAAAGAAAACGTGAAAAATCTCTGGATTATATAGCTATTATTCAAGGTTGGTCACAAGTTGATACAATAAGGAGGGCAGGGAGAAAAAGGTGCGGCTTTAATTTATTTTCCATACCACTCACTTAGTATTAATTTAGTATTAATTTAGGTTTATTAGACAACAGCATATATAGCAACTAACGAATCTCTGGTAAGTGTGAGCTTTGAACAGTTGCTGTTGATCTGACTGAAAATAGACTCAGTCATAGACAACCAGATTTTCACTAAAACTAATTTTAAAATCAGTTTTGAACCAATTTAAATTTTAATATTATATTTTATATGGAAAATTCAAGTTTTTAACCAAACCATTTGTTAAAACATAATCACTTTGATTTAAATATCAGATTTAATTTTTAAAATATAATTTACTTCAAATTAGTGTTTGATTTGATTTAGCATATATAGGTTTCTTTCACATTACCGTCGAGAGACGAAGCAAAAAATGCCTACTTTTTGTTTCTTCTTCTTATTTTTGCAACTGTTGAACAATTTGATGGCTACAGTGTAGAGAAGCCAAAAATAAATAAATAAAAGCACGTGAGAAGGATGAGAGGGCGAGAATAATATGAAAGTATGAGTTGAAAACAATTAATACACAGGACAAGTTGGCAGCCAAAAAAGATGTACATGCACATGCTCGTGTTGTATTTACTCCCATTATGAAGCTAGCTGAATATTCTTCATTTACTTCTCTCTCTATTTATTATATATAACTATTACGTTAAAAAGTGAGGAAGTTCACTTTAAATAATAGTAATAATGTATAATAATTGTTTATTGTAGAAGATAACAGTTCTGAACAGTGATAAAATCAAATAATGTATAACAAAATCTAAGCTTGAATATAATTTTAATAGTTAATTTTTTAATTAATGACATAGTATATAAGAAGAAATTCACTTCTGAGTAATTATTTTTGAGTTATTCTTTATTCTCACTCTTTATTTACTTGAAATTTAATTATTACAATAAATAACTAATTTTAATTATTAGATTTCAAGAAAATAAATAATAAGATAAAAAATAACTCTTTTAATTAAAATTACTCTTAGAATAACTTAATCTCTTCTTATATAATATTAACATAACATATTTTTAAAATATATAAAATAAAACATTTTATTTATATTTTTACAATTATTTATATTTTTATGATTATTCAATTTTAATAAAATAAGATGTAATTACCATTGAGCACATTAAATTAAGGCGTATATTATAATTATTTCAATTTAACCAATAATTTTAAAGTTAAGTCTTATAGTATATAATACGATTAAAAAATCAA